>CAXITT010000791.1:249414-261683 GCA_964033795.1 Lymnaea stagnalis
GGGGGGGGGGTAACTCAGTCATGTACTCACGCAAATTGAAAGCAGTACCCGGCTTGGAGGTCATGCTCGGGAAAGCCGCTGTTGTCTTTTCCTGGACGCCGTACAACAATGACGAATTTTCTTCTTACTTTTTTTTTAAAGACATGGTCTGCTTACAATTAAAGTGTGCAATGCTGGAAGTCCTTGGGATGTTAACATACGAAGTTGAAAAACAAACAAAACAACTCTAAACGGTTTTGAAATTCGAGTCACGTATGACGCACGTGCGCTCACGGAGACATTTTTCTGATACCGCTTCTTTCTTTCTTTCTTTCAAATTTTTTTTTTTTTTCATTTGAATCTCAGATTTAATAACTAACTAGTTTTGGGGGCAGACGGAATGCATTACATCATACAACCTTTCAGGGGTAGGAAAAAACACACGTTTATATGTAATTAAGCGTGTTTTAAAGCTGGAAAGAAGAGCCGGCTAATTATTACACGTTTTTTTGGTTGTTGTTTCGTTGATCAATTCGAGAGAGCTATAGCGATAACTACAGCGAGTGATGAATCTACTGATACTCCCGCCCCTTGAATGCGTGCTCGCGGTTTTCAACTGTGCCTGGCTCCAGGGGCCACGTGATCATAGACGTGTTAACGATTATATATTGGGACGTTGTTGTTGTTGGAAATGAGTCTCTACACTACGGGGTGGAGGAACGTCTTCATATTTGCGCAAAATTTTCGCTGATACGTTAGTGAGCTTGAACGTTGAACGTGTTTTAGAAAACAAAATGTGGGAGAACAATTCCAGTAGAGATTTAGGAAGAAAAAAATGTGAAAGAACAAGTCCAAAAAGGATTTTGAAAGAAAAAAAAATATGGAAGAACAATTCCAATAGAGATTAAGAAAAAAAAATTGTGGAAGAAAACATCCAATAAAAATGTAGAAAGAAAAAAAATGTGAAGAACAATTCCAATAGATATTAAAAGAGTAAGAAAAAAAAACGTCTAGGAACAAACCAAATAGAAATTTAGAACGAAAATTTAAAAAAAAAAAAAAACGGCATCAAGTCACATGGTTCCGGGCAGGTACTCTTTCAACAGAAGTCTAATCGATCAGTGAGTTCGGTGGACTTTCTTGGGAAAACTGCGCATTCTGTGAAAACTGGATCCTGGAACACCATAGCCTGAAATCTCCTCAATACATCATTCGGGCTCTGAGATCTGGCTCTTAAAATCTGGCTCCGTCAAGCGTTGTCCAACCCCGTATGCAGTATGAAGATGTGCTAAGGTCCTTAAACAATCGCCGGACGTGCCGGACGATGATGCTCAGGCTAAAAGGTGATCCCCGTAGAGGCGATCGCATCACCTTCTCGGGAAGCGGGCGTGAAAGTCATCATTGAAAAATTGACCCGGTCGAACGTGACAGAGAAAATCTGCAGCGGCGGCACCAAGCACAACACCGTTGACACTGTGCTGAATGGTTGGCGCCTCGTTAAATCTCTCTTTGAATAGTTCCGACGCCGTTCCTTTTCCCGGAGACGTTCCCCCCATCACAATCACTGAGTGTCTTGCGTAGAAGGGAAGACAGTGAAATTGTTGTCCTGCGGAGACCGACCCATTCCCAACAACTGTCCAACAAAAAATTGCTTGACCCCCCCCCCCCCCCCGGGAGCACGTGGTCGCTGGCACCAATGTACCGTTGACAAACGCAAGTACGTCTTCAAGGGGCAGTAGTTGCTACTGTTAATTTTTTAGGCAATACTGCGTATATCTATTTATGTATACGAAATATATTATGTATATCGTAGATAAGATGGTGGTATATTGTTTCTGGAAATTAAAACCCACAGAGGCTGTTACTGGTGGCGACCACATTTTGTTTAAGGGTGACTTAGGTTTGACTAATTGGGGCGTGCTCAACGATAAGGTTTATCGCAGAATCAGAGTCACGTGGACCAAAACTATGAGCGGCCACACCCTTAAAGAAAATCTGGCACATCCGGTGGGCCTTGAGGCGTGGTGTCATCATTTATAAACAGTCTGCAGATACATCTGATCCGCCATTTTTTTCTTTCGATTGTGTATTCTGTTAAAGAGCTGCGTCTTCTGCAAATTTCTGTTTATTTATCTTTGAAGCGCGCCACCTTGTATAAAGTATTTCATTGAGGTTTTAAACAAAATAAAATTAATATTTGTGTAGCTGTTGCCAGCAGGTAGAAGATGCAGTTCAAATTCATTTCAAATATAGTTTTAGAAATGTAAATAAATTATGAGTTGAAACTTTGAAAAGGATACTTTGATGTTTTAAGAGCCCATCGTTATTTGTTGGATTAACCCTCCACGGATAAATAAAGGAAGGACTGGGTTCAAGCTGTGTGAATGAAATAGTGGAACAAGAGGTACTCGGAAGCTTGAATCGGAAGGCAGGACGGCAAGATGCAAACGTTTCGGCTAAGAGTCTTCCTCGGCAAGATGTGATCGTTGCGGCAACAATGGGAATCACTTAATTCTTTTTTTTAACCGTAAGCTTCCAAACATCGTGTTCAATTATTTCATTTATCCCCCAAGGACGTGTAAAATTAACTTACTAGTTTTAAACAGGGATTCCATAACGGCGGATGCAAAAGGCCTTTAATAAATAGATATATTTATTTAAATATAAATTAATGTTATAAATTTCAACAGTTTTAGTAACGAATTTTTATAAAAATGTAAGATCAAGAAAAGAGCATTTCAATTATCCTTACTACTACTTCTTTTACTATGCTTGTATAACTCAGCCGTGAGCCCATTGAATGAGTTGTTTTTTTTCTTTTGAATAGATTCTCGTACGTGATAAATTTCTCATAACAATAGGTATACAAGAGTTGGGAAGTATAAAGGAAGCAAGAAAGAATTTACAATTCTTACGAACCTTTTCGGAAAAGCTGTTTTAGGTCCTATTCTTAAAGGACTCTCGGTAAATTTTTTCGAACGGTCGGCAACCCTGTCCTATAGCAGGAATGGCAACCCTGTCCTATAGCGGGAATGTGGCAACCCTGTCCTATAGCGGGAATGGCAACCCTGTCCTATAGCAGGAATGGCAACCCTGTCCTATAGCAGGAATGGCAACCCTGTCCTATAGTAGGAATGTCAACCCTGTCCTATTGTAGGAATGGCAACCCTTTCTTATAGTATAAGTAATGGCAACCCTTTCCTATAGTAGGAATGGCAAGTGGCAAACCTGTCCTATAGTAGGAATGGCAAGTGGCAAACCTGTCCTATAGGAATGGCAAGTGGCAAACCTGTCCTATAGGAGGAATGGCAAGTGGCAAACCTGTCCTATAGTAGGAATGGCAAGTGGCAACCCTGTCCTATAGTAGGAATGGCAAGTGGCAAACCTGTCCTATAGTATGAATGGCAAGTGGCAACCCTGTCTTATAGCAGGAATTGCAACCCTGCCCTATAGTAGGAATGGCAAGTGGCAACCCTGTCCTATAGCAGGAATGGCAACCCTGTCCTATAGCAGGAATGGCAACCCTGTCTTATAGCAGGAATGGCAACCCTGTCCGATAGCAGGAATGGCAACCCTGTCCTATAGCAGGAATGGCAACCCTGTCATATAGCAGGAATGACAACAGTAGGAATGGCAAGTGGCAACCCTGTCCGATAGCAGGAATGGCAACCCTGTCCGATAGCAGGAATGGCAACCCTGTCTTATAGCAGGAATGGCAACCCTGTCCGATAGCAGGAATGGCAACCCTGTCCTATAGCAGGAATGGCAACCCTGTCTTATAGCAGGAATGGCAACCCTGTCCGATAGCAGGAATGGCAACCCTGTCCTATAGTAAGAGCGGCGACAAAGCCAACTCTTTAAAACTAAACACGCTGTAAAATTCCTTTGAGAAATTTAAACGATATAAATTTGTAATGAAAAACTAAGAAAGCTATAATAAAAAAAACACTGATCCATCAGTGGAAACCAATTGATAAAAGTGCCGCCCTGAGGCGCCACTGACGGGACTACGGTGGTTTTATTCCCAAGAACCGAAGATTTGAAGACTCTTTTCATCCATTCATTTTGCCAAATACAATATGGGAACTCTCATTTACCCTCTTTACCTACGGTCACATTTAAACCGGACCTCTCTACATGTCCTCTTAATCCACCGTCACATTTAAACGTGACCATCTCTACATGTCCTCTTAACCTACTTTCACATTTAAACGTGACCTCTCTATTTGCCCTCTTAACATATTGTCACATTTAAACGTGAACTCTCCATATCTCCTCTTAACATACGGTCATATTTAAACGGCACCTTTCCACATGTCCTCTTAACCTACGGCCACATTAAAACGGGACCTCTACAATGTTCCTCTTAATCTAAGTTCAGATTTAAACGGGCCCTCTCGACATGTCCTTTTAACCTACGGCCACATTTGCCCTGTCTTGATATATAAAAACAAAAGAGGAATAACTCCAAATGCCGCACGTGTGCGAGTGTTGATGCCATTCGTTGGCCGTAGGTAATAACTCAGCATATTCTCCCCACCTATACACCCCCACCCACCACCCAGCTGCACCCCAGCACTCATCTTCTGACACCCTTTATGTGTGTTCCACCTTGTTCAGGATTACCTGGCACAAGTGAGGCATTTATCGTGGAACCGACATGGCGAATGCTTCCCTGCGTCGGGATGGCATGTTTATCTCCCCCTTTTGAAAGACATGCCATGAAACTGTAAGGCAACACGTTGCTGTATCATTTGGGTGAGGCTGGCGTCACGTTTCGGGAGGTGGTGTCGCGTGACGGGACCGAGGTCGGCGTTGCGTGACGCGATTGGACTGAGGACTGGGGTGACGTAACGCGGCTTGGGCTGGCAATCACGTGACACGGTGGGTATCACGTGACACGGCTGGAACTGGCACCGCGTGACAGGGCCGAGACTAGCATCGCGTTGTAGGTTGGAGACTTGGCATCACGTGACAGGTCCGAGACTGGCATCACGTGACAGGTCTGAGACTGGCATCACGTGACAGGACTGAGACTGGCATCACGTTATAGGTTTGAGACTGGCATCTCGTGACAGATCTGAGATCGGCATCACGTGACAGGATGAAAACTGACATTAGTGCGTGACAAACTTCTCCGAGTCCTCTCACAGTGTCTTTCTAGATCCAAATAGATAGGAAAGGAATCCTGGGTAAGTGGTCGAAGTCAAAACTTTTCTCAGGAAGTGCCAGTGACAGGTGAGTGATGTGCTTATGACAGGTGAGTGATGTGCTTATGACAGGTGATTTCACCTGACAAAACATAATGCTGCAGCTACGAATTTTTTTACAACTTGGCACCCCCCAAAAAATAAAACGACCAATAACTGGAGGAAAAAATATATAGTGATGAAGCTTCCGAAAAAAAAACCCTCAAACTTTCAGATTGAAGAAGAAGACCAAGACGCTCCATGTGAAAGTAAATGAATGAGACACACACAATGTGTCTAAATAATAACAGCAAATGAGAGCTTTAAGTATTTGAGGACAGATATACACATTTTAAAAGTTTTGGCAAATGCCTTCATCGGCACGATAGAATTACAAATAACATCAATATTAATTAAATTTTGCATTATATAATATATATATATATATATATATATATATATATATATATATATATATATATATATATATATATATATATATATATATATATATATATATATATATATATATATATATATAATTGGCAAACACATTCATCTGCACGATAGAATTAAAAATAACATAAATATTAATTATATTTTGCATTATATAATATATATATATATATATATATATATATATATATATATATATATAAAATATATCATTGTATTTTCTTTTAATTACGAAAGAAGAGGATAATAATGTGGTTAAAGACCTCTTCAGCAAGTCTTAAAAATAAAAAAAAGATAACGCTTATTCGAAACTATAAAAACTGGTTAATAAAAAAAAAATTATGCAGACGAAGTCCCAACATAAATAAATAAAAAATATAAACGTGCACCGGAAGGAATTTATGGGTTCGATAAATTGGATCAGAATATTTGGGAGGTCAACTTCCCTCCTTCCCCGGAAGGCATTAAACAAATCCAAATTCCACGTAACAGCAATTTCATTTCCGGTTGTTGTTTTAACACTTCCGCTTCCGCCCATCATCTAAATGAAGCGTGTTCATCAGATGCTCATATGTCGGCAGCTTCTAGGGAACCAAGAGGGCACAAAAGAAAATATTGAGGGGAAATGGAAAATAAACCCAGTTTTGAACGTTTAAAGTTTCTTTATGTTAAATAGTCAATAGTTTTAAACTAATTTTTTTTATAAGCATGCGATTTAACTCATTTTTAAAGTTCAATTTTTTTTAATAATTTTTTCGAGAGAAAGACCCAAAATCCTCTTTCTAATGCAGACTGTATATGTCAATAAAAACAACAACATAATCAAAACCAGTTCTATTGCAGGCTGTATATGTCAATAAAACAACAACATAATAAAAACTCAGTTCTATTGCAGACTTTATATGTCAATAAAAAAAACATAATAAAAACCCAGTTCTATCGCAGACTTTATATGTCCATAAAAACAACACCTTACACCTTTTCTTCTGCAGAATGTTCATGTCAATAAAGTTTCACATCACGGTTCGTGTGTAGACATTTCATGCCAGGGAAAGGCCTGTCTCAACAGACAGCACCTTCTTTGCGCCATAACGTATCAGGCGGTGTCAGTGATGGATACAACAGCCTTCTGATGTCGATAACACAACCCTCCCGACGACGGGTAACGCCCAATTTCCTTCAGACATAAACAATCGTCTGATGTCTGTCAAGACTAAACAAACAAAAAAACAAAAAAACACACACACACAAGCACTGGCTATCTTTGCAATAAAAACGATTTGTTTCGGTTGTTCATACTTCGAGCACATTCCCACATGAGTGTCGACTCCATATCTGGTCTGGGATTCAAGTGCTTTCTATCCCAGTGTTGGTCAGAAGCTTGCTTGTTTGTGTCAAAATCCACCGCTTTTGCTTCTTCATCAGGTTACAGCTTTCTATTAATAGTTTGAATTCGGGGAAAATGTGATGTTTCCATGTACGTCTGAAGCCAATGGATAAAATATCCGGAAAATAATGAGATCGGCTAACGGCATGATAAATGATTGCGTCAAGCCGGTAGCCAGTGTTGATGGTTTGTGATTTTAAAAAAAAATTAAACAATATCAAACCTGAGACGTAACGACAAAAAAAAAAAAAATGCTGAGACCAAATATTTTGTTTTACATCAGTGTGTTGTGTTTATATGTAATCTTAGTAGCAAATGTATCATCGGTGACGTCATGAACCCGGGGCTTGGGTCTTCAAATATTCATTGCGTCTTAAATGAATGAATGGGCTGGCGATGTCATTTTTTTTTAACCACGCGATTGATGCCTGAAACCATTGGTGACGAGGATACTGTAAGTGGCTGGCACAGTGTAGAGACGAATGGATGCCTTGAAAGCTTCTGGTGCATGCCAGGGAACTGGAGTTAAAACAGGGGCGTATCTGGAGTGTTTGGCGCCCGGGGACAAGATCCATTTTAAAGCGCCTCCCATTCTTATTTTTCAACTCTCAAGCCCATTATTTTCATCAATAAAATATCAAAGCACATTTTGGCGCCCCTAACCAGTCTGCCACCAAAGGAAATATGTCCCCACCCACCTAAGCCCCCTTAGCTAAAAGCACTTGAGCTAAAAGGTTATGACATTGTCCAACTTGGACATATCAACCAACAGCCTCCTTTGTCTCTATGCTGCTGTAAAAAACTATATAGTGTTGTCGTTTTTAAGACTTTACAAGATTTTGACAAAAATATTGATCGCACAGTCAGTTATCTTTAATGGTACATTCAATATGTACCGTATGTTTGAAACCGCGCGAAGAAAGTGGATGACCTTTAAAAGTTTAACCGAGTCCGGAATGTCCCGTATTTCGAAAAAGTTCATGAACGGTACAAACGAAAGGTAACGAGGACATGGGGGTAAATGAAGGGAAAAGTTTTGAACGGACAGTATGAAGGAAGGAAAGAACGGAAATGACGAAACAAACGAGATAAGAACGCAAGAAAGAAATAATGAAAAACATGAAAAGAAAGAGAGAGAGAGAGAGAAAGGCGGGAAAAATCAAAGAAAGGGAGTAACTAGGTAAGAAGAAAGAGAGAAAGAAAAAAAAGAAAGAAAGAAAGAAAGAAAATAGAGAACGAGAGAGAAAGAAAAAAAAAGGAGGGTGGAAAGAACGAAAACCACACGAAAAAGATGAAAGAAAGGAAAGAAGAAAGGAACTAATATGAAAGACAGGAATGAAGAAATGAGATGAGAAACAAAGGAAGATAGAAAGAAAAATATAGACAGCGAGATAGAAATAGAGATCAAGGAACGAAAGAAAGAAAGAACATTTTCAAATGGGGAGTCTCGGAGAGAAAATCTACCACGGCGCGATATTGGCATGGAAATTCTTGCCGAAAGTTCCGGAACGTTACGTAACACAGCAGCCGACGTTGTTCGTAATGGGCCCAAACGGCCCGCGGTGTTAAGGTCACGGCCTCTGGTGGAAAGTTGTCATCAGCACGCAGAAGCAGCAATGGTTACCGTGAGTAAATATTGCACTAAGGTCACAACAAACACACACGTGTGTGTACTCGGTGCTGAGTGGGGGGGGGGACCGTGCGGATTGACTCACTGGGCCCTTAACCCTGTGTGTGGAAGGGGGAAGTGTGTGACTCAGACCCACATTTTTTAACACCGATCTACTTATAGCTTAATGGGATGCACCCACACAAGGAAGTACAGCTGGTCGAGGATCTGTTTGGGGGTTGGGGGGGGGGGTCTGAAGTCACCTGGGCTCTGAGACGTAGATCTTTTCGGTGGGACAATATTGTGCTACACAGCATTTGACTCACCACCGCTAAGGATCTGTTTGGGGGTTGGGGGGGGGGGTCTGAAGTCACCTGGGCTCTGAGACGTAGATCTTTTCGGTGTGACAATATTGTGCTACACAGCATTTGACTCACCACCGCTTTTACGGTATCGCTTCACCTGACTCGGGTGCAACATGTTTTCAATATCAACCCGAAGGTATTTGTATTTTTGATGGCTCGTGCACTATTGGAATGACAGTTGGTCGGCCCAGGTAATAATCCTTGGCTTTACACTTGAGGTATAAGGTTGGTTGAGAACCGTACCGAACACAGTGCGCCCCCTTCGTCTTCAACTCTCCGAGAGCTCATCTGAAGCATGAATCCGCTCTGTCGGTTTGATGGTTTGTGCTCTTAACAGGGACAGGTAGTCACCACCCCACAACCTTTGCAAGTGCTATTCACCAGTCGCGCACCGTATACGCTTGATACAAATAGGACGGTCTCGAAGCTTGAGTCACGCGTGAGCCGCCCACGTTCTTTACGCGACTCGTTCCTTGTGCTTGATGTGGGGCTTCAACGAAGTTTAAAGCGAAACGGATCGGATGCAAGTCGGAGAGCCCTGATATAACCCCCCCCCCCCCCCCCNAAACTGGTTGTTAAATTTGGACAATTTCTACCAAACTGGTTGTTAAATTTGGACAATTTCTACCAAACTGGTTGTTAAATTTGGACAATTTCTACCAAACTGGTTGTTAAATTTGGACAATTTCTACCAAACTGGTTGTTAAATTTGGACAATTTCTACCAAACTGGTTGTTAAATTTGGACAATTTCTACCAAACTGGATGTTAAATTTCGACTCTTCTACCAAACTGGTTGTTATATTTCGACTCTTCTACCAAACTGGTTGTTAAATTTGGACAATTTCTACCAAACTGGTTGTTAAATTTGGACAATTTCTACCAAACTGGTTGTTAAATTTGGACAATTTCTACCAAACTGGTTGTTAAATTTGGACAATTTCTACCAAACTGGATGTTAAATTTCGACTCTTCTACCAAACTGGTTGTTATATTTCGACTCTTCTACCAAACTGGTTGTTAAATTTGGACAATTTCTACCAAACTGGTTGTTAAATTTGGACAATTTCTACCAAACTGGTTGTTAAATTTGGACAATTTCTACCAAACTGGTTGTTAAATTTGGACAATTTCTACCAAACTGGTTGTTAAATTTCGACTCTTCTACCAAACTGGTTGTTATATTTCGACTCTTCTACCAAACTGGATTTATATTTCGACTCTTCTACCAAACTGGTTGTTATATTTCGACTCTTCTACCAAACTGGTTGTTATATTTCGACTCTTCTACCAAACTGGTTCTTATATCTCGACTCTTCTACCAAACTGGTTGTTTAAATAAAATGTCAAATTAATAAAAGCAATATAAAAAAAACCAACATACAAGTGTGGATGCTTCCCCCCTCCCCACTCCCCTAAATCAAACAAGTTGCTGAGCAGACGATGCAAAGAGATTAGCCTGTCAGTTTCACTTTCATAGGCCTAAGGAAACCGAGAAGACAACACAATTGCCAAGGTATCCATTTGAAACAAGTTATGTACACAAAAAGTGTTTAAGCATGCATTTTTTTTACTAGAAATAAAAATCATACAGTTTTATTTTGGCTAAGATAACCTGAGTCGTAGCGTTTTCTTTCGCCTGTTCGAATAAGTTCAAGTGCACGGGTGTACAGCTAACATAATAATAATACAAATTAAAAAAAAAAAAACAGGCGCTTCTCTGTGATATCCCCCCCCCCCACCCATCACGCACACACTGCGTGCAACAGCCGTTAGTCAATTTCTTAAATGACAGTAACCTTACATCTGATGAGGCCAGATGACAGTTACCTTAAATCTGATGAGGCCAGATGCGTATCTGGAGCGTGCGCTAAAATGTCTACCCCTTGTAGCGTTCCAGATTATGTGTCTTGGTTTTCAAGTTACCATCCCCTCACCCACATACCTACACACACACACACACACACACACACACACACACACGCAGCAACACACACATACACACACACAATCCAGTTTATATAGTTAAAATGGTCATATGGCTGTGAGCAGGTTTCTAAAGTGGTAACTTCTCTTTTAGGTGTAGTTTATGTTTTCAGATAAACGACAGAGACCAATACCTTGAGGGCCAAGGTGGCCATTGTATCCCCTATTGACATGAAGGTAAATTGTACATCGCAATAGAGAATTTTTTTTAAAAATTAAGATAATCCCATTTATTATGTTTTTACTTATTATAAACAAAATTTAAAAAAAGAACAAAAAAAACAACAACAAACTTGGTGATGGACAGCTCGATCTAACGAGCCTAAAAAACGTAGTCACATCGCTAACGGGACTTACAACGTAGTCGTAATAGCTTACGGGCCTTAAAACGTAGTCGTAATCTCTAACGGGCCTTACAATGTAGTCGTAATCGCTAACAGGCCTTACAACGTAGTTATATCGTTAACTGGCCTTACAACGTAGTCGCATCGCTAACGGGCCTTACAACGTAGTTGTAATCGCTAACGGGCTTATACATAGGCATTGTTAAATAGAAGGCAGAAATACGTTTTCACACATTATGTATTAAAGGCATTTTATTACCCTCTGCCTTCGTCCCTTCAATTGTGTAAAAGGAGAACCAGCCAGCTACACATATGGAAAAACAAATATCTCTTTCAGATAAGAGGAATTGAATTTTAAAATAGAAACAGACTTGAAACAGATAATTAAGTTAGCTTATATGTAAGGATTTTCCCATGAGTTAAAGCGAGAATCCGAAGAAAAAAAATCGAATGGATTAACATAGCTTCTACTAAATATTTCCCACTCTCTTTCGGGGATAAACCAGAAGACGGAGAACGTTTCACTTTATTAAGTCATAAACAATAAGACGGGCCCAAACGTTTCTCAACTGTTTAGGACCCGGCCCCTATAAGGCTTGTCAATCTCTTAGTTTCCCAACAATTATTTTCAAAAGTTGTAACTGCTCACTTTCAAATCAGTAATGGTAATGTTGTTTTTTTTGTTTTTGTTTTTTTTAAACATGCATGGCTTAAGAAACATCTCTTGGATTGGCTTTGTCAAGATGAGATGTGGGGAAGATATAAAAAATTAATTTATGACGTTTGAACTATAACCTCTAAAGTGTCTCTAGCCATGCTTCAATAACTCTCTCCCCCCACCCCCACCCCCGTACTCTCTACAAAATCATAATAATCATCAATAATCCTAAAACACTCAGATGTATAACTGTCAAAGGTGTGTCTATGACGAAGCTCCCCCCCTCCCCCCCCCCCC
>CAXITT010000791.1:278755-302278 GCA_964033795.1 Lymnaea stagnalis
ACCCTTCTCCTGTACCACGTGGCTACTCTCTACCCCTTTCCTGTACCACGTTACTACTCTCTGCCCCTCTCCTGTACCACGTGGCTACTCTCTACCCCTCTCCTGACCACGTGACTACTCTATACCCTCTCCTGTACCACGTGAATGCTCTCTACCCCTCTCCTGTACCACGTGGCTACTCTCTACCCTTCTCCTGTACCACGTGGCTACTCTCTACCCTTTCCTGTACCACGTGACTACTCTCTGCCCCTCTCCTGTACCACGTGGCTACTCTCAACCCCTCTCCTGTACCACGTGGCTACTCTCTACCCCTTTCCTGTACCACGTGACTACTCTCTGCCCATCTCCTGTACCACGTGGCTACTCTCTACCCCTTTCCTGTACCACGAAACTACTATCTGCCCCTCTCCTGTACCACGTGGCTACTCTCTACCCCTCTCCTGTAGCACGTGAATACTCTATACCCTTCTCCTTTACCACGTGAATGCTCTCTACCCCTCTCCTGTATCACGTGACTCTCTCTACCCTTCTCCTGTACCACGTGGCTACTCTCTACCCCTTTCCTGTACCACTTGACTACTCTCTGCCCCTCTCCTGTACCACGTGGCTACTCTCTACCCCTCTCATGTACCACGTGGCTACTCATTTTTAAATCTCCTTTAATCTGATCTCCAGATGTTGACCTTGACCTTTCACTTACCTACCACCTAACACGTACCCCCCCCCCGGCATCCCCACTTTCCTCCTCCTCCCAGTTTCACCCCCTCCCCCCCACCCCCCGCACATCCTTTAACACCTCAGCCTCCTCCGGTGTATTTATTTGTACAACCTGCGTTATGATTGCCGTCACTGGTCGGGTCGTGTGCGTTCTTCTGCCTAAACATGTCCTTCCTGAACCTTTAAATGCTTCGTTGGGGCTGCCCAGTGCCAGAGGTCGCCAAACACCAATACCGCACCTGGTTTTCAGAGCCTGTTTGGACCCGATACCTGGTGTGTCTTTAGGGAAACCCACATTCTAGAGCTGGGTGTCAAATGTAAAAGAGAGATAATAAATATATTTGCACTCCTGGATTTTTGCTCCCTTGAAGAATGTTTTTGCTGGAGTCGAACAATACGTCAGAAAATAGAAAACTATAATTAACTTTCATGTTTCCTCAACTCGTTATTTTTATTCGAAATTGTTCACAAATGAGGTTACCAATGAAGAGCAAACTAGTTGTCATCCCAATCGCGTGGTTCCCTACACTGGTTACTACGAACAAAAGCGTACCAAGAAATTTGTTTGAAAGAAATTTCGTCGACGGAAAATTGATCGACGGAAATTTGATTGAACGGAAATTTGGTCGCATCTTTACTTTTTTTGTTTTACTATATAGTATGGTGCGCTCAAAAAGAAATTTGAAGTAAAATTTTAATGTGTGAACTGAAAAGAAAAAAAAAAGATTCGACCAAATTTCCGTTCGATCAATTTTCCGTCGACGAAATTTCTTTCAAACAAATTTCCAGTAACCGAACAAAAGGACAGAAAACACATAAATTGACAAAGGCTCAGCAACAGTGTCCTCAATAATGTAATGGAGATGTGCAAAAGAAAAAAAAAATAGTTTTATAAGAAATACCGCAATGGTTTCAACCCATCACTATACAAAGAAAATAACTCAAATTCGATATGAGTTGTTGCTATGTCCAAAAACAACAACAACAACAACGACGACGAAAGGAATCGTCCATAATTTAAACGGCCGTGGTCGAGAAAGCGTTGGATATTTATTTTATGTTTCTCTTTCCAAAACCTGGCCTTTGAGTTTTACTTTAAAACGAGATGCAAAGTCCTGCAAACAACAGGAAGAACGAGTCTTGAGAATGGCTCCTTTTCATACCGTCTAAGATTTCCTTGGGTAATAAGGGGGGGGGAGGGGGAGAGAGACTGCAATCAGGTTAGCACAATATAAAATGAGTAAAACAGAGTCGGGTTATTCGAAAAAATTTTGTTGCGTTTATCTTTTCAGGTTTAACCCTACTCTGTTTTACTCATTTTATATGATATTTCATCATTGTGTCAAACTTTTACAGGGCGTCTTAAGCCTTACGTTTTATCGAAAAATCTGGATTTCGATGGGTTGTGGGGGGGGGGAGTCCGTGGGGGGAGGGGTAGTGATGTTGAGTATTGTCTCAGGTAGTTAGCGCTCAGTAAAATTTTTTGCTTCAAATTTGAAATAATAATATATTTTTTTTTAATATTTTTTTTTTAAAAATTATTTTGTTTTGTAAATGCCACGAAAATAAAAAGATTAGAAAAGCTCAAGTTAAAGTAAAGGACGAAATTAATTGTATGTTCACCTAATTTTGTACTGTCACAACCTAAATGCCAATTTTGACAGGTTCTCATGTCATCAATATAGTGTTGTTTTTTTTCTTACTGCACAATACCATTCGTAGAAGATAGAATTTTCCTGAAATTCTTTTCCCCAATTAAAGTTACACATTTTTAAAAAAACTGTTGAACATTCTGATCTTATCCCTTTTATTTTCATTGTATTACTAATAGGAAGTACTGTGTTCCTATTAGGAAGTATTGTGAAGATTTCCTCCGAGTCTGAAGACCCTCCTCTAAGTGGATCTGGCTTATGGACAGTGTGAGGAATATTTTAATGGTTGAAAAAACAAGACCATTTATTTGTTCAAGTGAGAAAGTTTTCCCAGACATATTGTTTATTCCATTCATCCCATGCATCAGCATCTTTAAGTCATTGCTTTAAAATTTTCAAACTAAGGGACTGTGGTCCCAAAATGTAACAGTAAACCAAACCCCATCTCCAAGCCAAAAAAAAAAAAAAAAAAAAAAAAAAAAAAAAAAAAAAAAACAAAAAAAAAAAAAAAAAAAAAAAAATTAACATTAAAAAAAAATCAAACCATTGTATAAAAATTAAATTCCTCTTTTGGATTTCCCCCCCCCCCCACCCCACTCCCCGGGCACTGTGACGATTTTTCAATACCGTGCTTTCGTGTTTATTTAGAATGTTATGCTAATGTTATCGACTTCTTTCCACAGCTTTCTTTCTCTTTTTTGCGCCTTATTCCTTTACTGCCTTCATACCACACTTTGTTCTACCCATTTTCGTGTTTATTTGCTGCATCAACAAACAAAAATACCAAACTTCAACTCGCTCCAGAGGCACATCAAAAGGACCAACATCGGAGCCAGTCGCTGTGGAGCTATGTATGTCCCAGCAGTCCCTCAACATTTAGCCACATTTGCATAAACGTCCTACAAATGCTGGGAATCTCGTTTATAATCCGTCTGTGTGGATGTAATGCAATATTGAATGATGGCCCAGATGCGCAAGGCGAGGCAATAACAAAAACTAATTGACTGACGTTATCGGAAGTATGAAATAGGTAAGTGGTTCCCAAAATGTTCTTACCTTCAGCCTTCCTTGTCAAACCGACATTATCACACGGCGCCCTGCGTGTCATAATTGAAATGTGCACCCTGGCAAGTAGCTAATTACCCCCGGGAGCTATTTTTATTAAAGCTTGGGGGGGGGGACAATAAATGCCGCCCCAACATATACTGAAAAAAGTGACCACCGGGGCGGATCGCCACATTTGCACCCCTTTCTTACGCCGCTGAGTAAGATTAAAAGAACCAGTATTTATTGATAGAACCGTGAAATGTGTATCTGTTTCTGTGCTAAGTTTGAAATATCTTTTTGAGCTAACAGTCGCATCACTCTGTTACACTACGCTGATTGTGTTATAAACGATCAATATGTGAAGATAATTGTATTTGCACAGCGTATAGATTGATGCAGCGTTGCCAGTAAGCAGCGTACGTTTACTCTGTGCCATGGAGCACACGGATAACAAACTACATACGTGCGCAGAGACACGTGATTGAGATTATCACAACTTCAGTCTGGGAGCTACTGCTCATTTTTTAATAAATATGTCACCGTGACAAAATGTATGTCCTTTTTTAAGTAGCACCGACAATTTGACCTCGACGCGACTACTCTTTACCCTTCTCCTGTACCACGTGGCTACTCTCTACCCCTCTCCTGTACCACGTGACTACTCTATACCCTTCACCTGTACCACGTGAATGCTCTCTGCCCCTCTCCTGTACCACGTGGCTACTCTCTACCCCTCTCCTGTACCACGTGGCTTCTCTCTACCCCTCTCCTGTATCACGTGACTACTCTCTACCCTTCTCCTGTACCACGTGGCTACTCTCTACCCCTTTCCTGTACCACTTGACTACTCTCTGCCCCTCTCCTGTACCACGTGGCTACTCTCTACCCCTCTCATGTACCACGTGGCTACTCTCTACCCCTTCACCTGTACCACGTGAATGCTCTCTACCCCTCTCCTGTATCAAGTGACTACTCTCTACCCTTCTCCTGTACCACGTGGCTACTCTCTACCCCTTTCCTGTACCACGTTACTACTCTCTGCCCCTCTCCTGTACCACGTGGCTACTCTCTACCCCTCTCCTGACCACGTGACTACTCTATACCCTCTCCTGTACCACGTGAATGCTCTCTACCCCTCTCCTGTACCACGTGGCTACTCTCTACCCCTCTCCTGTACCACGTGGCTACTCTCTACCCCTCTCCTGAATGACTCATCTTATGTCTCATCTTACAGTGTTGTATGTCAGCACCTTACAGTGTTGTATGTCAGCATCTTACAGTGTTGTATGTCAGCATCTTACAGTGTTGTTTCTCATCATCTTACAGTGTTGTATGTCTCATCTTACAGTGTTGTATGTCAGCATCTTACAGTGTTGTATGTCAGCACCTTATAGTGTTGTATGTCAGTATCTTACAGTGTTGTATGTCAGTATCTTACAGTGTTGTATGTCAGCACCTTACAGTGTTGTATGTCAGCATCTTACAGTGTTGTATGTCAGCATACTACAGTGTTGTATGTCAGCATCTTACAGTGTTGTATGTCAGCATCTTACAGTGTTGTATGTCAGCACCTTACAGTGTTGTATGTCAGCATCTTACAGTGTTGTATGTCAGCATCTTACAGCGTTGTATGTCATCATCTTAACAGTGTTGTATCTAATCATCTTACAGTGTTGTATGTCATCATCTTACAGTGTTGTATCTAATCATCTTACAGTGTTGTATGTCATCATCTTAACAGTGTTGTATGTCAGCACCTTACAGTGTTGTATGTCAGCCTCTTACAGTGTTGTATGTCAGCATCTTACAGTGTTGTATGTCAGTATCTTACAGTGTTGTATGTCAGTATCTTACAGTGTTCTAAGTCAATATCTTACAGTGTTGTATGTCAGCACCTTACAGTGTTGTATGTCAGCACCTTACAGTGTTGTATGTCATCATCTTACAGTGTTGTATGTCAACATCTTACAGTGTTGTGTGTCAGCATCTTACATTGTTTTTAGTCAATATCTTACAGTGTTGTGTGTCATCATCTTACAGTGTTGTATGTCGGCATTTTACAGTGTTTTGGCTGCATGCCTTCGCTCCGCTTTCAGAAGCATTGGGAATTTATTCGTTGATGGATAAAACTAAAATCAAATACGGACAAACATGAAAATATGGTTTGAAATAACTTGATCTTTGGTGGGAAAAGCAGAAAAAAAAATTCCATTTATTGTGTTAAGCATAGAATTATGAAATATTAACGGAAATAACGCAATTAGCAACCAGTATGTAGACTCAGGGGCGGACACAATGCCGTAAACAAGTTAACTGAGACAGCTTTATAGACATATTACGATAAATTGTGAAGATTCTTGGCAGCATTTGTAGAAGAAAAAAAAAAGAATTAATTTGAGGCTACCTCAAAACAATATGACATCGAAACATTCTTAGTGCAGTTTTCTTTCTTCTTTTCATTACAGGGGCGAAGCCTCAGAAGCCCCTCCCCCCACTACAAGCATACTTCACGCCATTTATATTGTGTCATATATAAAATCCAAAAGTGCCACCCGGGGGGGGGGGGGTTACTCTTTACCCCCCCCCCCCCCCCCAGTGTTTGGGGGGAATTCGCATTTCGTCAAAAATTTCTTTCTTTTTTTTTTCTTTCTTTGACACCAAAGAAATGCACCCTCCCCGAAACATCCACGTGACTTCGCCGCTGGATGTAGCTCGCGTGAATATATCCCTGGGGCACCAACACCGCAGCTCCCCACATATTGAATTATATCATCAAATGCATATTCCTGACGTATCATCACCGGCCTGGCCCCATATTTCAATTGACGTAAGCATACATCAGACCGGCATGAACACGCCCAACACACCCAGGCCATTCAGTGTTGCATGTTCAGAACCGAATACCGCAGATATCATAAACGGGGGTTTTTCCGTTGTTTTATATATATATATATATATATAAATAAGATACGCTATTTTTTTTAAAATTGATCCGAATAAATGGAAATTGTTTGTGTGATTACATTGTACATTTACATTTCCAGCGCATTAATAAAAAAAAATACATATTTAAACCAAGACAACATTTTTTGTTTTAACGATTATAACAGTTTAAACTTTAAGAAATGTAAAAGAAGTATTTCAGAATATTTCTTTCTTTCTCTAAAGCTGGTGTTTTTTGGTCTCCAGCGCACTAAACTGCCGACATACTCTATCCCGGCGTCCGGCTTTGAAGCACTCAAACATCTACCGCTTCACGTTGTAACATTTGTACTTCTAGAGACAAAACAGACACTGCCTCATAATAGTTCGTACCATATCTTAGAATCCTCAAATACAAACGGTTATTGGCGTTATTATTATTATTACTATTATTTGAGCTTGTCCGGAAATTTGTTTGAAAGAACTTTCTTCGACGGAAATTGATCGACGGAAATTTGATTGAACGGAAATTTTGTTGAATCTTTTTCTCAGTTCGCACGTTAAAATTTTGCATCAGATTTATATTTTGTTTTAATATATAGCATAGTGCGTTCAAAAAAAAATTTGACGCAAAATTTTAACGTGTCGACTGGGAAAAAGATTCGACAAAATTTCCGTTCGATCAATTTTCCTTCGACGAAATTTCTTTCAAACAAATTTACGGGTAACCTTCTTTGACTGTCCTAATATCTAGCTGGCGGAAGTGTTGACGACTCGACACTCAATTTCAAGATCTTTAAACAGACCAAGTGTGACGTTAAACAGACCAAGTGTGACGTCTAACAGACTGAGTCTGCTGAAGCACAAAACTGTTCCTCGCCGTTCCATCCACCATTAAGCTTCAAAGTGCATGTCACGATTGTTTGATGGGGAAGCACGTCGTTAAGGTAAACAAAAGCTTTCCAACACGACTTAATAAAACCCCCAGGTGGGGGGGGGGGGACTACGCCTGGTAAAACCAACTCTTACTTGGTTGTAAAACTTAACCAACCGGCGTGGCCTGACCCAGTAATAATAATAATAATAATCAAGTTCATTTCAAAAACACGCTTCATCCCCAAACGCTCGAAGCGCGGTACAAAGTCAACAAAAAAACAAATCTATAAGTTACCACATTTAAAACAAAGCCAACACAACAAAAACTAATAACAAGCATATAAAAACCAAGTCAAAGTCTTTCTAGCCATTTCAACCCTAAGCAACACAGCCAAAATGCATTAACTGGAAAATATGGTAGACAATCATCCCAGAAGGTTTTTGCGAAATAGATGTGTCTTTAAATCGGTTTTAAAGGACTCCAGTGTCTGGTTGTTTCTGAGATCGACAGGAAGGGCGTTCCAAATTGTTGGACCAGGAAAATGCGAAAGTGCGCTTTCCGTAAGTCTCAAGGCGAACACGTGGTGTCGAGAGTTTGCCACTATCGGATGAGCGGAGCTCTCTAGTGGGTACATAAGGCGTCAGCAGCTCTTTCAGATAGGACGGCGCCAGGTCATGGAAGCAGCGGTAGCACAAAGTTGCGATTTTGTACTCTATGCGAGCATAACCGGCAGCCAGTGCAACTCTCTCAGAAGTGTTTTAGCATGGTCGAACTTGCGTTTGCGAAGAACAATGCGAGCCGCATTATTCTGTGCTATTTAAATTGTATCCAGTGTCATCAAAAGCCTGACCTAGTTCATCACTAGCCTGGCCCAATACAATCACTATAGCCTGATCTAACACCATCACTAGCCTGACCTAATACCTTTACTCACCCTGACCTAAAAACATCACTGATCTGACCTAATTCCATCACCAGTCCGACCTAATTGCATCACCAGCCTGACATAATACCATCACTGGCCTGACCTAATGCCATCTTGGCCTTATGCTGCTGATAGAATTGACAGAAGAAACTAACTACTCTTGATTTCTTTTGAGATGTTTTTGCATCAAAAAAAAAAAATCATTAATTAGATCAGATGTGCGATAATGTTCAGTATTTAAAGTATTTAAATGGCACGCAGAAGACACACAAAAAAAGGGATAATACATTATTTTCTTTTTACAAATGTGTCCTTAAAAATAAGTAGGGTGTTGGCACTGGAAAAAGAAAATAATAAATTTCACTTAAGCTCAATATTTCCAAAGGATTGCTGACCCCCCCCCCCCCCCCCAACACCTTAAAATGAAACTGTTCCAATTGATCACTTGGCAATAAACACACCTTAAAATGAAACTGTTCCAATTGATCACTTGGCAATAAACACACCTTAAAATGAAACTGTTCCAATTGATCACTTGGCAATAAACACACCTTAAAATGAAACTGTTCCAATTGATCACTTGGCAATAAACACACCTTAAAATGAAACTGTTCCAATTGATCACTTGGAAATAACCACACATTAAAATGAAACTGTTCCAATTGATCACTTGGAAATAACCACACATTAAAATGAAACTGTTCCAATTGATCACTTGGAAATAACCACACTGTTATGTAGTACACTTTTTCCCCGTGCGTGAACTTTCTTTGACCCCGCATCAGACTCCTAGCAGACGGTAACGTTTTTTGTGGGCGTGGTTAAATTTCTTTGATGTATCTTGTTTACTACTGGCTTCCAATTAAACATGGTTAGTATGTCTACTAGTATCTTGTCGGAGGGTCTCGATTGTATTAGAAAACTAAGGGCGATTCTAGACACATATATAAGGGATTGACAGGCACAGAGAGGGACGGAGATTGATAGATATTTTTAACTTCACGAGGCGTGTATTCTTCTTTGTGTGCTCATATGCGTTTACTCGCATTCTTCATTCATCATTATTAATTGGCACATTGTACTAACTGTGTACCGGTACAAGATTTTCCCAAAATCTGTTAGTTGATGATTTGTAATTATATTTCTTTTGTTATTTAATTGCATTATTACTAAATTAAATCTTGTTCATTGTAATTGGAACTGATTTTGCGTGTCGTATCTTTATTATTGTATTTCTCTATGGTATCGTCCTTTTGTTATGAACTGTTTGAACAAGCCATACAATTAAAATAAGAGATTAATTTCTCACAAAAGAAGCCAATGCATAACACACACCTTAAAATGAAACTGTTCCAAGTGATCACTTGGAAATAACCACACATTAAAATGAAACTGTTCCAATTGATCACTTGGAAATAACCACACATTAAAATGAAACTGTTCCAATTGATCACTTGGAAATAACCACACATTAAAATGAAACTGTTCCAATTGATCACTTGGAAATAACCACACATTAAAATGAAACTGTTCCAATTGATCACTTGGCAATAAACACACCTTAAAATGAAACTGTTCCAATTGATCACTTGGAAATAACCACACATTAAAATGAAACTGTTCCAATTGATCACTTGGAAATAACCACACATTAAAATGAAACTGTTCCAATTGATCACTTGGCAATAACCACACCTTAAAATGAAACTGTTCCAATTGATCACTTGGAAATAACCACACATTAAAATGAAACTGTTCCAATTGATCACTTGGAAATAACCACACATTAAAATGAAACTGTTCCAATTGATCACTTGGCAATAACCACACATTAAAATGAAACTGTTCCAATCGATCACTTGGAAATAAGAACACATTGAGAAAAGCATCGTAGTGAACGCCTAAACACCTAAAAAGAACGTTTAGATGGTATATCTGTAAACCCTGTGTCGGTACCATGGATGTATTAACGTGTAGGGGTCTATGCTGCAATATTTGCGACTACCTTTCTTCACTCGGATCCAACCGGGGTCCAAAACAACGTGTGCTCTACGTGCGGGAAAGCTTTCCAGCCACACGTAGGACCGGCTAGTCAACTCCGTAGTCAGGGCTGAATGTAGCCTCGGTTCTCGTCGCATGTGAAGTATGGAGGGTGGGAGGGGATATGGCTGTAGACTAGACTCAAGTGTCCGGACCTCACCTCTGCAATATGAATGCATGAAGGCGATTATTTCTATAGAATAAACACATGGTAAAAAAACAATCAGGTCAACAATTCATTCAGACCGAAAAATCTTAGCCATGATATGTGCAGTTCTGGAAAAAAAATTTGACCAACCGGTGTTTCGAAGACAGCATTGAGTTTAACGTGTTGAGTATTAACTGTTTGAAAGTGTGGGGACTGCACAGATTTTGCAGCCATATCCAGGTGCCCACTGGTTTATAACTTTTTGCCATACTCTCAAAGTCTACCAATTTACATTCTTCAAGAATTAGGAAACAAATAAGAGCGATCGAATTTCCATTCAAACGTTCAAAGCATCTCTTTTTTCCCCCACAATTTTCGTCAAATTCCTGAGCTTGGCGTTGTCACAAAATCAACGGGTAAGGCGAGGTGTGGTTGTTCCTAGTTAAAATATGGCTGATAGCTTGATCAAAATCTAGCAAGCAAGTTTTCTTTTTTTTAAATTTTAAATATAAGCTTTTATCCCAACCCCACTGGCAGCCCCCCCCCCCACACCCACATTCCACTCATCTTTAATGGGATCTAGGAGGTAATGATTGTACAGGAGAGATAATTCGAATGCATTTTCTATTCCCCGCGGTCATGCTCTCTATTAGCTTCTGTATGGTTTCATTCGATGTCACTAACTTAATCCAATATTTCATTTATCCTTCCTCTGTTGCCACTGGGGGTGGGATAGACACGAAACAAGGATGAATAAGGAATCAAACTATAGGCTTTTCTTCGCGTCAACGTTGTATATATATATATATATATCATATATATATCTGTGTGTGTGTGGCACATTTTGTAAACTGCATTTTGTATAACATTTTTGTATGTGGTTGGGTGCCACCTATGTTTGTAGGGTGCAACCTATGTTTGTAGGGTGCAACCTATGTTTGTAGGGTGCCACCTATGTCTGTAGGGTGCCACCTATGTCTGTAGGGTGCCACCTATGTTTGTAGGGTGCCACCTATGTTTGTAGGGTGCCACCTATGTTTGTAGGGTGCCACCTATGTTTGTAGGGCGCCACCTATGTTTGTAGGGCGCCACCTATGTTTGTAGGGCGCCACCTATGTTTGTAGGGCGCCACCTATGTTTGTAGGGCGCCACCTATGTTTGTAGGGCGCCACCTATGTTTGTAGGGCGCCACCTATGTTTTTAGGGCGCCACCTATGTTTGTAGGGTGCCACCTATGGGGCTAAGAAAACACGCTGCTGTGACAATGACAAGATTGTTTTATCCATGTTCACAGTCACTGAGCTGGGCACACCTGTCCCACGGGGGACTTATGCCTAATCCACCTCCGAATTGTATCAAAATGTCACACAATTTTTTAGTAGTTTTCAAGATCCCCCCCCCCCCCAAAAAAAAAAAAACACACCAAAAATAGATTAAAAAAAAATACTCTGCAGTTGGACGAGAATACCACCCTCAATAAATATAAAATAGTGGAAAATAGTGCCGCCCAGAGCACCCCCTCCGCGCCACCCATCATACGCTAGTACGTACAAGTAATACCGCGAAAGCCACACCAAAATTTTTCTCAAGATTCCCCTGGCGCAAGTCATTCTTGTATAGCCCCTAGGGCCCTACGGACTTGACATGCAATGATATCCAAGGATTTTTTGTTCAGCTGTTTGTTTTTGTGTGTGTTTTAAGTGATCTTCCTCTACCACTACCTTAAACTAATAATATAAATTTCTCTTTTTTGAAGACAGTTTCATGTCATTGCGTGCATCAGCTCAGTCGGTATGTGACGCCTTCACCGAAGCAACACTTGTGACCGCACGTTTCAATCAGCGGCTTTGGCATTTGATGCCTGGTAGCTTCGTGCAGGCAGCGGTCCCACGCCTCGGCCGTCTCACCCAAGAAGTCCTCGCGCCTGAAGAAGCTTCTTGGAACCGTTGCGTCGAAGGTTTCCCGTATGATTTCGAGCGGGTTGCTGGTCAAATTTCGTTCGGCCAGTTTGTGCTGCAAGCACCGCTTCTTCTGCGTGTCCTTCTTCGAATGCGATGTGCTGTTTGTGTGGCAGGTGTACGGGCGGTCTCTGCACCGCGTGTGAACGATGGTGCAAATTTTTATTTTATTTTTTAAATTCAAGAAATCGCCATATTGCTTCTGGTGCACTATTATATCGAGCATCGATGAAGTTGGCGATCTCATCATATCGAGAGCTTCTGTCGGCCGTCTGATCTGATGGCGATGTTTGCCCCATCAACTGCGACGGTTTTTTTAATTTTCCATCACCTGGTCTTTTGCTGACGTTCTGAAAAAGCAAAAAAAATTTTTAAACATTAAGAAAGCAGTCCACAAGGTTGTTGATCTTTCCAGCCTCAACACTTGTTTTATTTTAAAACTTGCATTTATATATATTTTTTTAAAATACGCCAACGTTCGTTTTCTTAATGTTTGCGCTTGTTTATGTGACGTCAATAATTGTGGAGTTACGTCTAGAGCTATTTAGTGTCACGTATTTCGTGTACGCACCTGTGACACAAGCTGGTTTTCCCGCTGACGCTAAGCGTTCCGCGCCGACAGAAAGAAAGGAGGTCTCGTCTTGGCTCTTCCTATAAATATCTGTTAGTCTGTCTAGAACTGGTTTATATGATTGGCATTTGGGGTGACTGTTTTTTGTCAGGTTTTTTTTAAAATAAAAAATAGTCGATGAAATGTCTCTTTTTTTTTTCTGATGCCCAGTTCAAAATGGCAGTAGACTTTGTGTTATAAAAATACTTTTATATTTTTATTATTGGGGAAGTTATTTGGCGGATGGACAAACTGCAAGGTTGCATCCGACTTTACACTTTACGCTCATGAAAAGAATGGCCAATGGCCAGCGGCAAGAATTATAAGCCGTGTCTGAAGTTGCCTGAATTAAAAAAGAAATACTAAAAAGAACCTAACATAACCATTTAATAGTATAAGGGCATTGAATGAATAACTCGGTTAAAGTGGTGCACACTTTCTTAAAACATAAAAACCCTTTGATTTCAGTAATTGCACATTGCTCGACAACATTGGCTTCCAATCCCATCAAACGTTGACCGATTCTGTTTTATGTAAATTATTCCGAATTTTTTTTTTTTTTTTATTCCTTACTCTTTTCTACAGTCCAATGATGAGATCAGACCTCCAGATCCAAACCTCCAGTCTCATGGTGATTGCCAGGCAATGCAAACATGACAGTCGGTACAAACTGACAGAGGAATGTATAATCTATCGACCTTAAGTAAGGTAAACATTGATTGACAGTCTGTATTAGACGAGCAGTGAGTGCAGAATAGATATACAATGTTTAGAGACAACGGGGGAAGGCAACATATAGTTGGACAGTCAGGACAGACAAACATGGAATGCAGACTATAATGACAGTCTGTAGAGTCGAACATGGAAATCAGAATATATTGACAGTCTGTAGAGTCGAACATGGAAATCAGAATATATTGACAGTCTGTAGAGACAAACGGGGAATGCAGAATATATATATATATATTGACAGCCAGTGTAGACAAACAGAGAATGTAGATTCAATATTGATAAGGAACTGGTGACATAAATTCAATTATGTTAGCGTCACAGATTTTGCTGGGGGGGGGGGGGGGGGAGGGGGANTATTTTTTTTTCCTAAGCTTAAGGTAATGAAGTAATAACGGTTTAAAATATATATATATATATATATATATATATATATATATATATATATATATTAATAAAGGTTTAATATATATATATATATATATATATATATATATATATATATATATATATATATATATATATATATATATATATATATATATATTTATATATTATTTATTTATATTTTTTATTATATATATATATATATATATATATTTAAATATTAACGTATGACGTATCTATACAATATATTAGATGTATCCACATCGGAATAGATACGTTTTATATTTGTTACTTATTTGTACGCTCCAATCCATTGATGGGTGATTTTGTTAAATCTCCCGATGGTGCCACTGGAGGGCGCCGCGTTACTGCAGGGCGTGTCTTTTGTGTTGTGTTCACTAATCGCTGTGCGCCCTTTGAACGCCCGGCATGAGATTTACCAAAACAGAAGTCGCCGTCTTTGATCTCTTAGAGACCGTTAACAAGTTCTGCACTTAATAGATAAGGGGATGCTGATTGGTCGGATTCACCGTTTGAGATCGAACGTCCTTGGGGTTTTGAAAGGCGGGGTGGGGAGGAGGATGGGAGGGGCCCCTGCATCTTGAGGTAACCCCAACCATTAGTAGATCAAAGCAATCCTTTTCCAAGATGTGACAATTTAATGTCAAATACTTTTAAAGAGACAGTGGCGGATTAGTAATGACATTTGTTATTGAAGGGGGGGAATGAAAAAAAAAGGGGGGGGTGAAAAGGGTGGGGGGGGGCTTTACAATTCTTATGTTTTTTTGTTGTTTTTTTTTCTTTTAAATAAACATTATTGGTAAACATTTGGAACTAAACAATGGTACTTAGCAGTAGTACTAAGAATAAGTACTTTAGTACTAAGAATAAGTACTAATCCTTGGTACTCAACATTTGTATAAACATTGGTACTAAACATTCTTACAAAATATTAGTACTAAAAATTATTACTAAATACTGTTAATAAACCATGGTACTAAACATTGGTTCACAGAATGGACTAAAGCAGGCCTGCACAACATACGGCCCGCCAGCAACCACTTTGCGGCCCCTAATGGTAACGAAATAATATTTTTTATTATTATTTTCATAATAGCTTTCCCCCTTGTCCTATTTTCTTTCGGTCCGCAAAAGTTTTTCATAAAGTATTACGGCCCGCAAAAGTTTTTCGTAAAGTATTACGGCCAGCCTAACATTTTGAGTTTTGCAGGCCTGGACTAAAAGAACCTGTTTGAAAACATAATTTAGTTCATACCAGAAAACGTTTCGTAATTTATTTACTGATTTATATATTTTTTTAAATATTTGTCGAAGCCTTTAACTTTACCTTGATGAAAGGGAACCTTACCTGTGGAATTCCTCCCCTTCCCACCCCCCCCCCCCCCCACCAACCCCCCGAAAAAAACAAAGAAGAAAAAAAATTACGACTTTGAAAACTTTACAAGGGAACTGAGGACAAACACACAAAACAACTTTACCCCCTGTACCACCAGCGCAAGAAATGCAACAAAGCTCACGGTCTATTTTTACATGCCGTACCGAAAAGAACGCAGTGCTGCCGGGGGTCGTCCATCAAGACCAGGCTTAAGACTACGGACAACTAAAACGGTTACCTCGCATCAGAAATACGTCCATAACCCTGTCATTACCGAAATGTTTCACCCATCGCCCTGCGTAGTCTCCCAGAACGGGTTTTGGCTCGCGCGCGTGTTTTTTTTTCCAAGGACGTCATGAAATTCACTTAACGTCTCCCAGGCAGTCAGTGCGTTCTACTTTAGTAACGGTTTATGGCGGCTCGGGTTGGGCTATAAGGATTTTATGTGTTGTTGAGATAATTTTTTAAAAAAATATTTAAAAAAATTCCAGAAGTAAGATGGAGAGGGTTTTTTTAATTTTATTTTATTAAACTTTTTTTTTTTTTTTAAAGTGAAGTATCTAAAAGTATTGTGGATAGATGATTATAAAAATTGTATCATTACTCAGGCGTTTTTCTGACTCCCCTGATTAGAAGATTATTTCTCCACTGCTGAAACCAAAGCCACGTTTAGACAATGTCCTGTGACCAGCAGAGTAATTAGACTATTTCCTGTGCAACCAACAAAATTATAAGACAACTTCCTGTCACCGGCAAACCTTGGGCGTCATTTCAGGTTTTTTTTCAGGGGGCGGGGGGGGGGGGGCGAGGGGCGGAACCAAAACTGAGTGGGCTTGTTAATTTTATTTATTACTGGAGGCGCCACAGTACATGGGAAGTAAAATAAAACATGCAACCAACAAAATTATAAGACAACTTCCTGTCACCGGCAAACCTTGGGCGTCATTTCAGGTTTTTTTTCAGGGGGCGGGGGGGGGGGGCCAGGGGCTGAACCAAAACTTAGTCGGCTTGTTAATTTTATTTATTACTGGAGGCGCCACAGTACATAGGAATGTAAATAAAACCTACAAATTCAGAGGAAAATGGGGGGGGGGGTAGGCACATGCCCCAACCTGCCCTACCCAAATGACGTTCCTGCAGCAAACTAAGTTCCAATTGTCTTGTTCTCCTTTTTGTCTGCCGATGAAGACTTTCAGCTGAGATGTTAACTGTCCCATATTTTTATAAAAGCTTTCTACACATATCAATTTGTGAAAAATTGCCTAAAGCAATATTTACTCGAGAGGTAGAAATGCTATTATTTCACTGTACATGCGTGACAAACTCTCATGCCTTAAATCGTTGTAGGAGTTGCCGTTTTGATATCAATTTTTAACGACATGTTTAAAATTGTATTTGATCCTTAAATCTTTTAATTTTCCAAGTGGGAATTTTTTATTTTTTTTAAAATGTCTGTACTGTATAATATTGATGTTTTTAAATAACACATTTAACGATAAATTTTATGGGGAAAACTGCAACTAAATAATTTGGTAGACCTTGATCTATAAGTCTATAATTAATGTTATGTGTAGCTACAATCTCACCACTTCGTAGCAGAGAGGCGGAAGAGAGCCACACTTAGATTCAATAACTTTTACATTACGCGATGACGATGAAAATCCGATTTCTAGGCACTTGTCTTTGACACGAAAGCTATACGTGGCTGACCTCTACAATCTTAATTTGATTCACAAATACCATTTCTGGAATGCACTATTTTAATGTGCCCTTAGTGGGATAGGGTAACCAGAACGCTAAAACCAGATATCAAATAGCACGGCCGTCATTTAAAGTCACTGGCTTCTCTTTACCTCTGTCAATAGCTTCCAGCGGTGACAGATGACGTCATGAAACCCTTATGGTCTAACTTCTTTCTTTTTTTGTTTTAAATGATCGGCTGTTAAATTATTGAATTTGTGAATATCACGTGGCCCAGAGTGTAAACATTATCTTACAGCAGTGGTCGGAAAACTTATTAGTCAAAAGAGCCACGCACACAAAAATCAGCAGCAGGGCGATTTTAAAAAAAATATTGAGAGCCAAATTTCTTTTCGAGAACCTGACAAGAACCATGTTCTTTCGGAATCAAAAACGATTTGTGGCCGACTGGCCGAGCCGCACTCAGGTCGCAAAAAGAGCCGCATGCGGTTCGCGAGCCACAATTTGCTGACCCCTGTATTACAGTAAAATTGGGAACTGAACTATTGTAGGTTTTTTTTTTTAAATTGATGTCAATTGAAACTTGACCGAGGTAAGAAGGGGACAGACAGTCTATCAGTGATCGTGTATTCTGTATCACCGAATTTATTTGTATCAAGGACAAGCTTGCATGGAAATGTATCTTTGATTTGAAAATACGTTTGGGTCATGTAAGTGTAGTAAAATTTTTAAAAGTCCTAAAGATTCCGCTAACTCCATTACAATGTTAAAATGTCGATTAGTTTCTGCAAACATCGTATCTCCAGACACACTAAAAACGACGCGTACGTGACGTTAAATGAATCGTGCGCCCTTTCGGGAGTCAGTTACGGTACTTTCCTGCGCCTGGCTGGACAACAGTTGTTAAAATATCACAGCAACAGATCCTTGAATGTGCAAACTTTTTGTTGACGTCACGTATCCTTGTTTCCGCCCGTCCTCCAGTCCGCTCACACCCCCACCCCCGCCCCAACTCCAGTTTGCAGACAATTTATTTTTAACTAGCAACGTGTAAAAACAAACACATTCAGTGCGCCATGTGGTGCACATTTTTACCGTGTGTGGCTATTTCTTTGAAACGGAGGCACGGCGCAGGGGGATACGCCTGGGGTTCAGCTTACATAAGACCAGTAGACAGTCGTAAACGTCTTCACAGATCTCTCCTGAGTTCAAGCTGGGAGCTTAGAATACTGAAAAAAAAGCCTTGATTAAATGTATACACCTATCGATGAAAATTCGAACGCTTAAAAAGTTCTATTAAAACACTTGCGTTCTAACAGTGAATGTGATTTAAAATTTGCTAAAAAAAAATTTAACAAAGCCTCAATTCAATCATACTAAATGAAGGACACTCGTTCGGGCTGTGTCGATGAAATAGTAGAACAAGGTATAGATGTGGAAGCTTGAATCGAAAGACAGGACAATAAAGATGTGAAACGCTCCGGCTTAGAGCCTTCTTCAGCAAATAGGACAAGGAACAGAGCAGAGTAAAAAAAAAAAAATGCTTTAGAGAACTCCTTTGTTGTTGCCGGAAGTAGGACGTTTCAACTCCATGATTACAGGAAGTGAAAGAATACATTAAATAATGGTGCTGTGAAAAATAATGTCCCGGATCTTAACGGACCAAAATATTTAATTTCTGATACATAAAATATAAGAAATAAGAAGAAAAAAAAAAGCAATACAGGGAAATTGCCAAACATTAATAGGATAGTATTCGATTGATTTAATATGGTGATGTTGTGCCGAAAAGCAACAGAACCCCAGGCTGGACATTATTTTTAAATTTTTTTTAAAATATATTTTGCAAACAATAGTTTTAAATTTATTAACGTCTGTCTTTTAATAGAGCACTTTTGTTCGTGCGTTTCTTTCTGTTTGGGTGGCAAAATCTTCGGAACGCTCATTGACCCACTTCCCGTGAACCTATCGAGCTGAAACTCGACTCTTAGACTCGTTGCGTTTGGTGCGTTCGATGATTAAAACTTGAATTTCCTTATTTTTTTTGTTTTTTTTCTGAAAAGGTTGGTGCAATAAATCTTGCGGTGTAAAATCTGCGGGTGGGACATTAACATATTAATATATAAAATACAATTGTCAGAAATGCATGGAAAGGATGAATAAGACAATTGTTGGTTTTTTTACGGTTTGTTTAATGACTGATTCAATTACATTTTTACGTCAGGTTTAGGCGGTATGCTCTTCGTGCGTTAAAAACTATTATTATGATCTATTATATTTGTATTGAGAGAAACTCTGTAAAAAAAAATTGAGCATTCACTTTTTTTTTTATTTCTTGCGATTTATCTTAGATTTTTTTTTTAAAAATCTGAGTAATTCTAGCAAAAATATTTACTCATTAACTTCATAGTATACTCTTTAAAAAAAAAATTATATCGTAATGAATTATTTAGCTAAAAATGTCTGTATAAAATAGCAATAAATGTTTGGGGCTGTGAAGTTCTACTTTTTTAAAATATATTTACTTTTTAAAGTAAATAAAAAAAAAATAATAAAAAATAAAAAAACATTTTTAACATAGGAAGAACATGGACCGCCACCATGGTTTAAGAACCACCGTGGTGACGTTTGATACTATAAATGAATGGCCATGTTGGTCATTACATAAAATTCACGACCAGCGTCTTGAATCATCTCACGCCCTGGCTCATTTGATGTGAATTGAGGATCGTATGAATAGTTCAAAGACCACATCAGTCGGTAGCAATGGGTTGGTTACCGCATACGAATGCACAAACGGAGTTCGTTTTCACCCAAATCAAACTTTGATAAATCTTTCAATCCTTTATTTAATTTGCTTCAAGTAAAAAAAAAATATATATATATAAAAATGCGTGTTCTAGTCTCTCGTGTATCTCTCTCTTTCCAATAAGTGTCCACTCGCCGTGACGGTCTGAATTTGATTTAAAATTTTATTTTTATTTTTTTATTTTTTTTTACAAAGCCTCAATACAACAATACTAAATGAAGGACTGCGTTCAGGCTGCGTGAATGAAATAGTAGAACAAGGTATAGAATGTGGAAGCTTGAATCAAAAGACAGGCCAATAAGATGTGAACGCATGCACAGATGACCTTGACGAACTCCCGGGTGTTGACTCCAGGGGCTCATTTGGTCCAATCCCAGGTCAATGGCCGAAAACAACCTGTCAACAGCTGTCAGTCATCACTTCGACCGATTTTTTTTTTTTTTTGCGACTTCTGAGTTCACACAAACCCAATATTTTTCTCATTAGTCGCCGGACTAAATATAGTCGAATGGTCCGTAGCACCTCGAAATTTATTGGGTTTCTGAAAGGCACTTTACGAAATGGGGTCATGAAGTTGTGTGTTGGGGAGTAGCCTATAGAAAGGGGGGGCGCTGGTCAGTGTTTAATTTATTTTAACGTTCATGTTGATCTAAAGGACATGATTGTCATGCTCAGTTTGGAGAATTATTTTTTTTTTAAATTTGGCAAGCCATTTCTAGGCAGTCTATTTCTAGGAAGACCATTTCTAGGAAGTGCATTTCTAGAAAGACCATTTCTACGGTTTCTTCCTTGATTTTTTAGAAACCAATAAAAAAAAAACTCTTTTGATATGAATTTGAAAACAGCCATACGCTGGTAAAAAATAAAGGTCCTTAATCTATATCAGCGTAGTAAAAAAAATTCATTTTGTTTCCCCACCCTTAAAAACTATTTGACAACAGCTCTGGGACATGCCAATCCAACGATTGTAAAAAGGGGGTCGTCTGATACAATGGTCTACAGAGGGAACACAGACTGCTTGATGCCCACTTGACGCACACGTGAAGTCAGAATGAGTTTCCGGTATCTGTGGTTCTGTTCCAGGCACCTGCCGGCCACTTGTCAGATCATGACCGGGTGCGTGTGTGGAAATGGGTTTGGGGGGGGGGGTGGGTGTTGGCTCATAAACTGTGTGGCCTTATCTCTCTATACGTTAATTCTTCCGTCTGATGTTTTCACTCACGTTCTCTCACTTTCCACGTTTTTCTCTTTCTCTCCCTCCCTTCCAACTCTATCATGAGTTTCCGGTATCTGTGGTTCTGTTCCAGGCACCTGCCGGCCACTTGTCAGATCATGACCGGGTGCGTGTGTGGAAATGGGTTTGGGGGGGGGGTGGGTGTTGGCTCATAAACTGTGTGGCATTATCTCTCTATACGTTAATTCTTCCGTCTGATGTTTTCACTCACGTTCTCTCACTTTCCACGTTTTTCTCTTTCTCTCCCTCCCTTACAACTCTATCTCACGTGGTGTCTGCACATACTTTTTCTCATCTCTTCCTTCTCCAGATAACTCTCTCTCTCTCTCTCTCCCTCTGTCTGCCTAGTCCATCTGCTCTATCGGCCTGTCATTTATGTATGGCTATCGATTCTGCATGTATGTATGTATGTCTACCTCTATAATGCCTGCATGTATGTGTGTTTGTGCAGGCTCTCTTTCTATTCTGTCTGACTTTCTATACTGTTTGCATGTATGTCTGTGTCTATTGTCTGTCCATCTATTGATATGTCTTATTCTCTGTTTACGTACTATTTTCTTGTAAACTATTTGTAGACCTTGGGCGGTTAGATTTATGAGTTGAAGGAAGCTCAGCCCAGGCCCTGGGTCACAGACACAAGACGGTAAATTCTAATGTCCAGACGTAGCTGTGTTAGCTTTAAGCCGACGTTCAAACTTTTTACTGTCATCTTTATAACGTGGTAGTGCCTGAAATTAAATGCAAAATTGCTAGCCAAAATCTGACCTTGTGGTCAAATGAAAAATAATAATCTAACCATACATTCATTCCTCTTACATTCCACCCTCAATTTGTCTCCTATCTCACTCTCTATCTCTCACAGTCTGTCCCCCCTCTCTATCTCACACACTCTTCTCCCTCACTCTATATCTCTCTTTCTCTCTATTTTTCACGAACAGCCTTCCCCCCTCTTTCTCCCTCACTCTGTCTTTCCTTCTCTCGCTCTCTATCTCAGTCTTTCATTCTCTCTTTCACAAGTCTTTTCCCCTCTCTCTTTATCTGTATCACAGTCGTTCCTCCTCTCTCTCACAGACAGTCTCCCCCTCTCCATCTCTCTCTCACACAGTATTTCCCCACTCTCTCTCACTTTCTCTTTCTTTCTCTCCCTCTCTCTCTCTCTCTCTTTCTCTCGCCTTAGACACATAAAACACGCTGATGTTCTCTCAATATTAGCTCTCTCTCTCTCAAAATCTCTTCCACAATCTCTCCATCAATCTATAAATATATCTTTATATCTCTAAATTACCTTACTAATCTGCTACATTGTCGTAAATCTATATCTAATATCATACAAAATCCCGTTGCTTAGATTTCCAAAACAGATCACTGATTTTAATTACCCCATCTTTTTATTTTCCTTACCCCCATTGCTGAAATAGAAGACACAACCAGGGGTACATACGTCTGCGAACTCACACGAGCACATACGTCTAACAGCTCAGAGTAGCACATACGTCTAACAGCTCAGAGTAGCACATACGCCTAACAGCTCTGAGTAGCACGTACGTCTAACAGCTCAGAGTAGAACATACGTCTACGAGCTCACAGGAGCACATACGTCTAACATTTCACACGAGCACAAACGTCTACGAGCTCATAGGAGCACATACGTCGTCTACGAGCTCATAAGAGCACATACGTCGTCTACGAGCTCACAGGAGCACATACGTCGTATACGAGCTCACATCAGCACATACGTCGTATACGAGCTCACAGGAGCACATACGTCTACGAGCTCACAGGAGCACATACGTCTACGAGCTCACAGGAGCACATACGTCTACGAGCTCACAGGAGCACATACGTCGTCTACGAGCTCACAGGAGCACATACGTCGTCTACGAGCTCACAGGAGCACATACGTCTACGAGCTCACAGGAGACATACGTCTACGAGCTCACAGGAGCACATACGTCTACGAGCTCACAGGAGCACATACGTCTACGAGCTCACAGGAGCACATACGTCTACGAGCTCACAGGAGCACATACGTCGTCTACGAGCTCACAGGAGCACATACGTCGTCTACGAGCTCACAGGAGCACATACGTCTACGAGCTCACAGGAGACATACGTCTACGAGCTCACAGGAGCACATACGTCTACGAGCTCACAGGAGCACATACGTCTACGAGCTCACAGGAGCACATACGTCTACGAGCTCACAGGAGCACATACGTCGTCTACGAGCTCACAGGAGCACATACGTCGTCTACGAGCTCACAGGAGCACATACGTCTACGAGCTCACAGGAGACATACGTCTACGAGCTCACAGGAGCACATACGTCTACGAGCTCACAGGAGCACATACGTCTACGAGCTCACATGAG
>CAXITT010000791.1:307571-327815 GCA_964033795.1 Lymnaea stagnalis
GGGTGGGGGGGGGGGGGAGGGAGGGGGAGACAACAACTTCATGAAAGACTATTCTCTTTGATCGGGTCACTGTTGAGTTAATTTTCAACCGGAACAGGGGAAGTACGCTAGCGTTCTTTAACGGTTCAGAGGTCATTTTGAACTGGGAGACGTTAGCTTAAACGTCAATCGGCACTTTTTCAAACTTGATCAAAGACAAAATAGATACCATTAGGTTCAAATTACATTATTTATTTTTTTTGTAATACCAACTAATTTCAATAACGCCACCAGATGTTAAGATCGTGCGAAATAAATTTCGCTATAACTCCGCTGAATGAGGTTTTTAAAAAGTCATCTGTTTTTGTATTTTTAGAATGGGAAATTCAAAAAAGCTTTATTCTTTAGACGTGATTGTTTACTTCCGGTTATAAAAGTAATTAATATAGTACACAATTCAATAAATCAATTGAAAAAATAAAAAAGAAATTGGATATCAAACATAGTTAAACATTCCCTGAAAAAAAAAATTTCCGTATAGATCTTTAATTAAAATTTAACATGGAGCAATTGTATAACGCAGACTGGGAAAATTTGAACTGAAAAAAAGGCATTCAAGTTACGCCCTTTATAAGAATCCCAATTAGTGCCCCCCCCCCCCAACCCCCAAGGCTCACCTCATTATTTTTCACGCCCCTGAACTATATTAATGTTCTGATGTCCCCACCCACTTTTACACCAAGATATATTGCACCATTTCCGTAAAACAAAAGAACATATTACGCATCTGGAATTTTATTTTGTGACATCATTGGCGCCTGCTAACTTCAACCCTACTTCCCGTGGTCAACATTTCGCGCTGAAACCTGGCACATAGACGCATTGCCGAGGACAACAACACATAAAATTAAATTTTCAGCCTTAACACCGACAACCGACCCCCCCCCCCCCCCCCCCCCCCCAACCCCCCCTTTCTTTTTTTTTTTTTTTTTTTTTTTTTTTTTTTTTTTTTTTTTTATTTTTAAATTTTTTTTTACTGATTTTCAAAAGGAGGTGAAGGACATATGATGCCACACATTTCATAAAATAAAAATCCCGAAAACTGCGCCAAATGTGATTCGTCAAAGTATCGCTGATGCGTTCGGTGCGTCATATTTTCTTTTTTTTCTTTTTTTTTTCTGAAACAGTTTGTTGAAAATAAAAGCTGCGCTGTAAACGGGTCTGAGACATTGGCATAATAATAATATAAAATAAAATAATTTTTTAAAACGTCATTATAAAGGACTAATACGAAACATTTTATTTCATAGGGGTTGTTTAATTAAGCTGTGCGCGCCCTCTCCTCCATGAGCGTGCACACAGACGCGAACAGCTTACAGGTGACGTAGATATTACAAGTAAAACATGTATTGACATAATGGATGACTAGTAGTTATTAGGCGAGCCCCCATGAACATCATTGAATAAATCACAAAATGAGTCAGAAATTCATGTATATTTTAAGTTCTACGCGGAAATTACGCTGAAACGATATCCCCCATGTCAGAGTAAGTACATCAAAAGATTTCTGATTCAGTCTTTAACAACAACAAAGAATCCTCCAGAATTGTTCAATATCCAATTATATAAGGGGGGGGGGGGTCAAGATTCGGGGATGGAACTATGGTTTGACGAAAACAAAAGGGTGTTTACCCCATGGGGCAGTGAAGTCAGGAGAGTCGTGCATTCGGTAACAAATTATTTTTTGAGACAAACTCTTTGAAGGCTGCAGCTATAAATCTGAAATGGGACATCCAAAAAAAAAAAAAAAAAAAAAAAAAAAAAAAAAGAAATGCATTGTCCATTGGCAAGAAGAAACAAGAGCCTCACATTGTTAACTTATCCAGGACATATTTCGGATGGCTGTATCTTGAGTCGGGTACATTTCCTCGACTCCGGCGCCGCTCTAATGAGGAATCTGCGACTCTCAATCCACCACTATCGAGAGCCACAAAACCAAAATACACGAACGAAAGTCGTCTCTCCATACTCCCCTCCCATACTCCCCTCCTATACTCCCCTCCAATACTCCGATCCCATTCTCTCCCCCCCCCCCCCCCCCCCCCCCCAACGTTTGGGGTAACGAATACGCCGACGCCCGAGACGACTGTTTTATTTGGCGGGATGACCTGGGGGGTGGCTACCGATCGTTGTATAACTTCCGTTAGGTCACGCGCGCCGTCATAGTCCTGGGAACCTTCAAGCTAAATGGGTTTTGTCTGTACCCGCGTAGTCAAATATTGACGGAGACAACGAGAGGTTAATCCATTTGATCGGAGTTTTTTAAAACCCCAAAAAAGGAAGAAAAAAAAAACCTAGTTCATTTTAGATTAGTATTCTACTGTCTTGGTATCGACGTTTAGTTGGGTCCTTCTCATTGTGTCCTTGTCCAGAAAAGCGAGATTGTTAAAAGTTACGTTGAGGGGGAAGGGGGCTCAATTACGACAGTGGCTCTCAACCTTCCTAATGCCGCGACCCTTTATTACAGTCCCTTAAGTTGTGACGACCCCCCCCCCACCCAGGTTGAGAACCACTGAGTTTCGGGGTATGGTTCCAAAGAAGCATAACAAGAAATATATAACGTATTCCCTGGTCAAAATATAATAATTAAAGGACTGCACTCAAGCCTCGTAAATGAAATAGCAAAACGAGGTATGTGGAAGCTTGAGTTGGAGAACAGGACAAAAAGGTTTGGACGTTTCAGCATACAGCTTTCTTCAGCACACAAGTCAAACTATAAGGGATTCCTACGGGGTGGGTGGGGGTGGGGGTGGGGGGCATTGGGTACGAAATGACAGGAACATAGCAATAGCGAGGAGTATGTTTTAAATGTCACCACATAATAATTGCAGGGAGCACGTGTAAAAATCAATCATACCATTTATCTTTTTTTTTTTTTAAAGAAATATATTGTTGTGATATTTCTCGCCATATGCTCACAACCTTCTCAGATCATTCACTGAAGCAAAATGGTCGTCAATGAAGAGCGCTCCATGGTGTTGGTTGGTTGGTTGCTTGCTGGTTATTTCTTAAAGCCCTCGGCAGTCTGTGTCACCATGGTAACATATTGAGATGTTTTGAGTCCACCAGCGGGCATCATTTTAAGCCCATACGAAGTCAAAACAAACGCTGTTACCCTAATAAACAAAACCTGAAGTGAGACATTGATTTCAGATAAATGAACCCCCATCGCTGATCCTCTCGTACTTCTCGGGGATTGTTTCCTCTCCCCCCCCCCCACCCCCCATCCCAACATTCTTAATTCTGTGATGTTTTATAAAACGCTAATGTGTTCAGGAATGGAGTGCAGCGCTCCCTCTCAGGGCCTCTATCTAGAGCATTGGTTCTCAACCTTCCCAATGCCGCAACCCTTTAATAAAGTTCCTGATGGTTGTGGCGACTCTGAACCATCCAATTATTTTTTTGCCACTTCGTAACTATGGGGTTTCCGGTGATCTTAGGCGACCCTTGTGTAACGGTCGTTCGAATCCTATAAGGAAGTGACTTCTATTGCTGCCCACAGATACTACTTACCAGCTAAGTGCTATTTCTTATTTTTATTTTTATACCGTTTTTTCTGTTGTTTTGTTCGCTGACGAAGGCTTTCTGCCGACACGTTCACTGTTTTGTTGCGTTTATTTTTTCAGGGTTAACCCTACTCTGTTTTACTCATTTTATAATGTTCTTTGCGCCCGGAAGCGCCCCATCGTGTCGCGCTCATTTGTCTTAATTTATTTTTTATTTTATTTAATGTCTTGTGGGATGATTTTGATGAGAATTTGATTTTACATTGTTCAACGAATCTCATAGGTCATTTTAACTTTGTTTTAAATTACGTGCCGAGGCAAGAGTGGCACAATAATACTACAAAAATTTAAAGTATTCTAATGCCGAAGATAATCTGGAACTGTACAAATATTTTTAACTGGCGACAAGTTTGTATTGTTTTTTCTCTTTTAAATTAATTATACACCCTCTAGTGAAATAAACCACGTGTACCCAGGTGTGGGGGTGGGTGGGGAGGAGGTTGGGGGTAGGATCTCTGAAGCTCTGTATGAAATCAAGTTGACGGCTACCGACGTGACTCTTTCAACGTGACCGACAACTCCTGGCCAAGAATACCTCACTAAAAACAACTGAGCATAACTGAGTAGTTTTCGGTAACGTCTGGCTTCTGTTCACCATTATCCCTCTCTGTGATTGAGACAAAGCAATAACAAGCCTCGTATTTTCATTTCTATTTTGTTTTCTTCCCACACAAAACAACAACAAAAAACCCCGACTTAATGACACGCGCTGCACTGGAGACAGTGTGCGAACGGAAGTCGTTAAAAGGTAAACATTTCAAGTACGGAAATGTCAATGAATCCATTGAGGCTCATATAATATCCGATTTAAAACGGAGTGCACGATACATTGTGGGTTGCGGGGGTTGGGGGGGGGGGGCACTCGTTGATCTCAGGTGGTCGGAACTTCAGAACGCACGTCTCCCAGTGGGGNTGGGGGGGGGGGGGGAGAGCGAAGATCATATAGCGCAATATGGATGGGAAGTCAATACAGAACGCCAGGGTTTCTTGTCAGACTGCTTTATGGGACACAGAGGCGCCAGACTGCTCTATGGGACAGAGAGGCATCACGCTGATCTTTGGGACAGAGAGGCGTCAGACTGCTCTACGGGACAGAGAGGCATCACGCTGATCTTTGGGACAGAGAGGCGTCAGAATAATATACGGGGCAGAGAGGCATCAGACTGCTCCATGGTGACAGACAGGCATCAGACTGCTCTATGGGATAGAGAGGCAACTTTTACCCTTATTTTAAATATATATTTCAAAAAGGGGCTGTTTTAGGAATGATGTACGGGACAGAGAGGCATCAGACTGCTCTGTGGGACAGCGAGGTATCAGACTGCTCTTCATGACCGAGAGGCATCAGACTGCTCTATGGTGACAGAGAGGCATCAGACTGATGTACGGGACAGAGAGGCATCCAACTGCTCTACGGGACAGAGATGTGTCCGACTGCTCTATGGTGACAGACAGGCATCAGACTGCTCTATGGGATAGAGAGGCAACTTGTACCCTTATTTTAAATATATATTTAAAAAAGGGACTGTTTTAGTTTTGTGTGTTCAGCATTCTCTGAATTTCCATGTTCCTGTATGTGGAAAAGTGGAATATGAAATAGAAAGCTGATGAAAACGAAGATATTAAAAAATAAATTGTAATGCAAATCTCAGGTTAAAAAAAAAAGAAGTACAAATAAAAATGTATAGGATTACTGCGAGAGTACGAAACGTTTAAAAGAGATGGTGAAAGAAGATGAAAGGGAGAAAAGAATGAATTAAATAAAAAGAGAGAAATAGAGATGCATTGAGAGGGTGAGGGCGATTGTGAAATAACGCTAGCAACTAATGTAATAATTGAGAGATGGGGCGAGAAGAGAGGGAAGGTGGGTGGGGTGAGGGTGGGAGAATTGACCACTATGTAATGCTGAGTTATGCCGTTAAGCTCACCCCGCACACAAAAAAAAACGTGAATTGCTCAAACAGATGGTGTGTCCTGCCGAGATTCGATTCTACACGGGGTTTGGGGGGGGGGGGGGGGGGGGGGGGTTCGCGTAACTAACGGCTGCCATTATTTGAGAAGGCAATTAAACTTGAGAACCAGCGGACATGTCCCCTTGATGAGGCAGGGGCATTTTGTGGATTAGGAACCATATGCCATTTGCTCCTTGTCATGCATTCTCTAGCATAAAATATCAAATTACAAGTGGCTAGAGCCAGTGGTTCTAAAACTTTTTCGATTCTTGGCTGAATCCAAATTTTTTTCCCTCCATGGCGCCTTATCTTAAATTCTGCTAAGAAGGCCTACACTTCGAATATTTTTTTTTTCATTAAAGGGTTGGGTAAGATAAATATAAATAAGTGGTAACGATGCTATTAATTTAATTGTTAAAATTCAATGAACTATTATTAATAGTGGGCTGAATGATCCAGCTGATCAGCGTGTGTGTTTGTTAATCTTGTAATGAAACTGAATACAGCGAGCTCCATCTACTTCTTCACATTGATTTTTCTCGATTTTTTAATTAAAATTTTGCGGCGCGGCGGTCAGGTAGACACGGCTCCCGAGGACGCCCAATTTGGGAACCACTGAGCAAAGCGATTAGAACTATTTTGCATCAGCTATGCGGAAAAGCGGAAGTAATTCGAAGTCTTTAATTTAGCTCACTGAGTAATCACTTAGGCGTAAATATATACGAAGGACGTACAGGTACACATAAACATTTCGTCCAATGAAAATTAACAATAAAATAAACAAAGGGGAATGACTCCTGCATCAATATTTAATAAAAACGCAAATGACGTCATGAGCACGCACGGAGCTCAACAACATCCTGCCGATAATAGTATTGATAGTTCCCATCGAATATCGCTCAAAATTTTTTTCTTGAAATAACTTTCTTCCTTTAATCATAACTGACGTATATTTATTGTCACATTTATGGATTTCATTTAAAAACCGCATGTATTCCAGAATATTTTGAAAGGTAAAATTTTTAAGTAACATGACATTGGGGAAGCACTGATGAAGTATCTTTTGTTGTGTGTAGCAGCCTAGTGATGGCTTACTCACATCACGTGACCAAACAAGGAAGTGACTAAGCGACTCCCATTATGAGTGACAAAGCTGATAATGTATTTTCCCTAACATTAATAGATACAGTTAATTGCTTTCTAAATTGTTAATAAAACACACACACATTTCAGATGTGTATATTTTAACATTTAAAATGTTTTTCCTTTTTTTTAATTCCAAAAATATACATTTATTAAAATTATAACGTAATAAAAACTAACCTTTAAATATCATTCTAATAAGAAAATGCGGTTTAAGTCAAACAGTGCAGCGCAACTCCATAGCCAAATAGTATTAACTAATCCACTTATAACTAAAACAAAAAAGAACGAACCATATGAAGTGCAAATTATTTTAGTTTGGGTATGGAAGGGACTACAATCCGGTGGAAGATTTTTCGCAATTTATTTAAATCTGGGTGGGGTAGGGGTTGGTTACTTTGCCCCAGGCAGCACAAGATACGTCTCAAAATAAAGGAATGAATTTGATAAATAATTAACCTTCTTGGGTACATACATTTCGGAGGTAGGAAGTAGCATGTGTACATTTTCACGTAAATTACAATATATTTAAATCCTATGGTATTACATTTGGGGAAAAAGAGATATTACATTCTCTTTTTACAAATATGTGTATGGTCATTCATTTTGCTCAAGGCAGCACAAGATACGTCTCAAAATAAAGGAATGATTTTGATAAATAATTAATTTTCTTTGGTAAATACATGTCGGAGGTAGGAAATAAGATGTGTACATTTTTACGTGGTTAACTCCTATGGAATTACATATGTGAAAAAAAAGGTATTACATTCTCTTTTTACAAATATACATATGTTTACCAATTAAGAAAATCAATGGCGTTAACAAATCTTTAGTACATTTATATAAGTAAACCCATGAATATCAAAACCCAATCATTTTATACACTTGAAAAATATTTTTGAAAAAAGGGGATGGGTTAATATTTACTTTCAAAACATTAAAATATATTTTTGCTTTTACTTTGCAAAAAAAGTAGAGAGCTGTGTATTTTATGAGATTAACCATTTAATTTTTTTTAAAAACCACTCAAAACTGTTATAGACGTGAAAAACTGTTGCGCGATTCTTCTTTAGATAAAAGAATTTTTTTGTTTTACGATTTTATGATTATACATAATTTGTTTTTAAAAACTCAAAAATGTGTATAAATTTTGCTGAAGATATCAATATATATCGAATTCCTATAATATAAAATATTTTTATATGATACATAGAGTTTTTGGTGTGAATATAATGGACATTTTTAACAATTTTTAGAGAAAAAAAAAGTATTTCTCTAACATAGTAATTGCCCCTTAATTAACTTCTTTAGTGACAAAAGTGATATAATTAGTGATAATTTAGACTGTGTAATTTAAGGTCATGTTTAGAGGGGTACAAAAGTAGTTTAGGAGCGTGAAAGGGAGTAGGGTAGACCTAAAATATATAGCAGATATATTAATCTCAAATTTTAATGATGTTAGAAAAGTAAATATCATTACATTTTTAAAGTTATGAATTGTGACGAGTTTTTGTAATAGCGGTTAGAAATTATCACAAAGGATCGACCATTATTATCCCGATAACATCGGGTCATTTATTCTAGTATCTTAAGAAACCATCGGCACAGTCAAATGATGGCTCCTACGTGCATTTCGAGCGTGGATATAAACTTTTAATTGTTGCGCACCACATTTTGCATTTTGCATCTTTTGTGCTAGTTTCGTTCATGAACGTTCTTGGCACCATCAGGTTTGAGACGCACCCGCCGCGTGGTTTTAAGGACCTGTGACGTAATGTCTCTAAGACTGTCTTTTGAGCAAGTTCCATCCGTTTTTTGTAAGTAGCCGTCTGGGCAGAGCGTGAGAAGGTCGTATTGAATTCCTCTAGCGAGCAGTGCTGTTATATCTTTGAATTATTGTATGACGTATGTGGGGAAAAAAAAACAACAAAAACTTGGATTAAAGATTACCTTGGGTTTTGGGATAGGACCTGTGTTCAGTTTTAAAGAGATTACGATTTATGAACGTGTAAAGAAGCTCAGTCTTACGGACTCATCAGTGCATATAACAATCCTAACGGTGAGAAGTATTGATGACGTAAACGGGGGCTTTTTTGTGTGAAAAACTCGAGCCATTGAGCATCGCAACCCTGTGGATAATCTAGCCCCCCCCCCCGCAAACAAACCAAACTAAAACTTCAAATTATCATATTTTAATGAATACGTGGAGCCTGATTGAACCAATCCTAAAAGATAAAATATCGTATTTAAGAGCTGTCGCCGTGGATCAAGTGCTAACAAGCCAGAACACAGCAATGAAAAAATTAGCGATGCGTTAAAAATGTTTAACTTTACACAAAACACATTTTCGATAAGTCGAATGAGGATTGGAAAAAAATAAATTACATTCTAATTACCAATGGTGTAAGTGAAATAGCATGGAAAGGAAAGGCTACTCTGTTTCATTTCAAGTTGAACCCGGAAGTAAAGATAAGCGATTACCTGCTTGAACAGTCCCGCTATTATGATTACTTAAGTCTATCGGGCGACTGTCCTAGACTATTCCGTCTGACAATGCCCAAATAGCAAGTTGTCATGGTGATCCAGAGCAGTGTGCAAGACGGTAGTGCGGTAGCTGGCGTAGATGAAAGGGGGGTAAGGGTGGCTCTGGGAGAAGTTTCTGATTACGTGTCAGGTCTACTGAATATTAACAGAAGGGGGAGATGAGCTGTGTCTCTAGATATGAAGAGCTTTGGAGTTTCTCCCCATTTCCGTATTGTTGGTGTGGGAGGAGATATGGGCTTATCTGAAGAAAAAAATCATAAAGGGGTGGGGTGGGTGGCGGGGCTAGAACACCAATGAAAGCGAATTATATATGTCATCCTTCGCTCTCCCTTGACTTACTCAGAGGTGACATCCAGATACGAACAGTTTGGTTTCTGACAGCAGTGCGGGGGAAAAGTCAGATAATGAATTCGTCATAATTAACACTGGTGTAACAGTTGTTAAAAAAAAAAAAAAATTTTAAAGTAAAATCTAGAAAAAAAAAAAAAAGGAATTTGTAACATTACATTATGCCAGGTGATACTTGCAAAACGCCACACCTTTTTGAATTAAAAACATTTCCGGAAAACACCCCCACCCCACGGGGGAAAAGTCAGATAAGGAATTCGTCATAATTAACACTGGTGTAAAAGTTGTTAAAAAAAAAAAAAAATTTTAAAGTAAAATCTAGAAAGAAAAAAAAAAGGAATTTGTAACATTACATTATGCCAGGGGTTACTTGCAGAACGCCACACCTTTTTGAATTCAAAACATTTCCGGCAAACACCCCCACCCCCCATATAAAATTCTTTTAAAATGAAAATAAACATGATTTTCATCACCAATGACACTGATTGATTGATTGATTGGATATTTATATAGCGCTGGTACCCATGATACTTTATCATGCTCACTGCGCTCTGGTTTTCTTAAATCTATTTAAACAAAAAAAGTTTTTACATTTTTCTGGAATGATTTTTTTTTTTATCATTTTCAATTCCCCTCAAAGATTGAGGCAAACTGTTCCATAATTGTTGGCGCTATCGCTTCAAAAGAGCGCACTCCATAAGATTTTGTTTTCTGTGTTCATCCACAATATGGACTGTTTTGGAGACCGCGGGTTCTTTAAGGATACATGTTTATAAATCAGTCCTTTGAGATATTCCGTGCAGAGCTGTACGCCGGGGGAAGAATTTCGTAGTTAATGCGTTCGCTCACAGGAACCCAATGGAGATCTCTTAGAACTGCCCCCTCCCTCCCCCGACGCCAGTCTTAGAGGATGATGGCACCCCCTTGTTAAAGCCCATGGATTATACTGTTTCCACAACATAACTCAAGGGGGCTGAGATGCGCCATGCAAAGGGACGGCAGTCTTATGCACGTAATGGAAGTCACTAAAACAATGAAGCAGGCGGCGGGTGATGTCCTACCTTCTCAAATATTACAGCTTAAAAATATGATCATAATAAGTGTTTGCATGACTGATCACGAAAAACGCTTGTTACTGCCTGGAATACAAAAAATTAAATAAATAAATATCATCATCATCATGTTCCTTAGTCCTTGGACCGTTGGGGCGCCACAGATGACGTGTGAATTATCCTCCTCCATTCGTCTCTGTCTTCTGCACTACGCACAGCATCGCCCAGTGTTAGTCCTGTCCACTCTTTGATGTCATCCTCCCATCTTTTTCTTTGTCTTCCTCTTCTTCTCCCTCCTCGTGTGGTGCCCTGCAATATTTCTTTGGCAAGCCCTTGTTTCCTTGTTATATAAATATAAAGAGCAATTTTTTAATGAATAAAACTTGGAAAATATTTTTTTAAAAGTATTTAGAAGCAAAGTCATTAAAATTAAACAAGTAATTAAACCAAATAACTGTCTATGATCGACAGTGTGAAGTTTCTTTTACAGATCGATCGAGCGGTGACCGATTTAGCAATAAGCCAAACGGGCATCTGATGATTTTCAATTTTGTTTTTATTTATTTTTATGCCGGACTGTTTAAGTGTTATTTTTGTTTAACGAATCCCAACATCTAGATATTCTGCCTTGGTCATATATGAAATACGAACTTAGCGGGTTGGGAGTTCCCTTGGGTCACAAAGCCTAGTTACGCCAATTTTAAGAAGTAACATTCCCTCTCGAGACCTGCCTAGTTACGCCAATTTTAAGACATGACATTCCCTCTCGAGACCTGGTGTCTGGGCTTCTTCTCTTCTTCTGCCCTGTGTGTTATTACGTACCAACTTGAAAACGCTGCCTCAATTTCAGCCATGGTCGGTCTGAGTCTGAGGGGGGGGGGGGGGGTTAATTTACATAGTCGAATAAAATGGCAGACACCCGGTGAACGGGTGGTGAATAATAGGGACAGCGAAATCAATTCAAGGGTAGACGACCCGTCCGTAAGGCGAGGCCAAAACATGCAGCTGAACGTTCCGTAAGGATTACCTCCCCGCGGTTGGTCGTCTAGGAACTCACTTTGCCGTACGTGAAAAATGCCGAGAGAGGGAGCACGGTAATTGCAGGAGGGGGGTTCAATGAAAGGTTAGACGCCAATGATGTATTTCTTATACAATGGTGGGGAGGTTAAGGAAGAAAAAAAAAAGGAGAAAAAAAAATGGGGGGGGGGGGGGAAAAAAAAAAAACAAAAAAAAAAAAAAAAAATTTTTTAAAAAAAAAAAAAAAAAAAAGAAAAAAAAGGGGGGGGGGGGGGGGGCAACAAAACATTCAAAAACAAAACGAAACATTTTTTTTGATAAAAAAAAAAAGAAAAGATGAAGATTGGTAATAAATGCAATCGTGATCCAGACGTTTATCTTTATGGTATTGGTTTTGTTCCCAAAACAAGACACAGTGCCTAACAAATGGCAAAGTTCTCCACACAAGACACAGTGCCTAACATAGGGCAAAGTTCCCAACACAAGACACTATGTCTAACATAGGGCAAAGTTACCAACACAAGACACAGTGCCTAAATTAGGGCAAAGTTCACAACACAAGACACGTTGTCTAACATAGGGCAAAGTTCCCAACACAAGACACTGTGCCTAACATAGGGAAAAGTTCCAAACACAAGACATGGCGTGTAACATAAGATAAGTTCCCAACACAAGACACAGTGCCTAACATAGGACAAAGTTCCCAACACAAGACACAGCACTTAACATAGGACCAATTTCCCAAAACTCAGAAGGTACCACGGCTGCAGTCATAAAGACTTGGTCAAACTGGCAGAGGTGGCATAATCCATTGTCTGGCGACGTTTTCACTACAAGGACACTTCTTTTAAAGGGGAAATGTAGGCTTGAAACCATAACAACAAATGACTGAAAGGAACCAGAATTTTACCATACATGCATCGATGAGGGTATCGGCATCACTACCACAGTTACAAATGCAATCCAAAAATGTATTGATTTTCTAAACTAATTCCAGCCATGCGTTAAATTTACTTCACAAATCTCTGGGAATTCTCTAAACTTTCTGAACATTCCCCTTCACTGAACGGAAAGCAGTTTATTCACCTCTACTCTCTACCTATTACAAACCAACTGACAGCCAAAGTCACTTTTTTTGTGTTCATCTTCCCACTCCCAAATCATGCAAAGACTCCATACTTTTTTCCCAACATCTTAGATTGCTGCTTCGCCTCTGCCAGTCCGATGGGGATATTTTAGACAGGGCTAATGAAATGATGACCTTCTTCCGCTCCAGATCCGGAGGCTACTCAGCGTGTCTGCCCAATCTCATGTTATAAAGCCATCAAAACTCATCCTTACTTGCCACCCTCAAAGTGTGTTTCAAAAAAAAAAAATATGCTTAAAGAATAGTCATATATTCCTTGCTGAAACTGATGCTGTAACATGGTTTTCTCAACATCTTTACTTATTGTTTTCAGATTTAAAAAAAAAAAAACATCAGGTTCACGGTCGCCTTCGAGCGCACCCTTCTCACTTTTCGACTAAGCCATGTTAAAGCTGCCGTCGTAGGACTCGCCCTTATATACTGCAAACTAAAAGCATTGGCTTCCCTAAGGAAGGGGGACTGTTACCATCAAATAGGACTTCACGTGTATCCGATTGCGACGTGATCTATTTGACCGTTAGCGGAAGATGCCGTTCCTGTTAGATTGGCGAGACGGGAGGATATTCTTAAGTCTCATTAGGCGCAGTGAAATTCTTCTTGCCCTTGAAGGAATCAAGCAACACCCGGTTTCATCGCATTTAAACGGAGATGAACACAAAGCCACATTTGTATGCATCCATCACGGCACTCATGTCTTAACACTAATACAACCAGCGAGAGCTAAGATTGAAAACACATTAATTCAGATTTGGTTGCCCCATATCACCAAATGGAATCAAGCATATACTCTCTTGCTAGTGGTCTTCAATTTTACTTTATTTCTATTCTATTTTTTTTTTCCTATTTTGTTGCTTAAAAATCTTAAATTTTACAGTAAAAATACTTAAATTCTTCTACTTCCTGTAATCTCATTGGCAGTACGCACCGCATAATTTATGTGGTCAGCACGTTTTGGTTTTGAACAACTTAAATTCCTTTTGTAACATTTCCAACATTGAGATGTTCTGCCATTTTAATTGTTCAAATTCATTTCATACTTCTGTTTTGTTTCTTGTTTTCCCTTGTCCGCCGAAGAAGGCGTCTTGCCGAAACGTTCTTTAGAGTGTCCCGTCTTTTCATTTCAAGTCTAAAAAAAAAAAAAATCTCGTTCCATAATTTTCCCTTGCACACGGCTTGAGCTAATTCCCTCATATATGTTTTATTTTATTTCTATTCCTTCTTTTAAAAAAAAAAAGTATTTTATGAAGTCTGATGAAGCTTAAGCGGCGCCGATACTGACCGGGGCCCGGTACTTCGATCCCGACGTCTACAGGTCGTAGACAACTGTTAATGATTCTTAAATGGCTATTTTACCTCCGGGTATTATTATTTATTTTTATGGTGTGTGTGGGGATGGTAGGGGGGGGTATTGGGGGGGGGAGTAGCTGGGGAAGCCGGAGGGTTTGAGAGCTTCACTTTCTCTACTCCAGCGACAAGTTGGCATTACGGAAGGACCTTCTTTCCGTCTTGGACCTCAGACGTCAAGGGAGCAGAAATGGGGAGAAAATAGTGTAAATTTTTTTTCTTTTGTCAAGCTTTAGAGGATAGAAGCATATAAGATATATTTAATTAAATCAAGTTACGTTCCTCTGCCCCCACCCCACACGGAGGCTACTGGTAAAACGGTATCATATTAAACTGGCCCATCACTTAATATGTTACGGGAGCGTCTGTACGGTGACGTCTACATTTTGACACGACCAGAGAAAAAGAAATTGATTCAGCTGCATAAATACACGCTGATGGCCACGTCGAGTTGGCCGTGCGAGATGAGACCGACTTGGCCGTGTGAGAAGAGACAGACTTGGTCATGTTAGATGAGACCGACAAGGTCATGTGAGATGAGACCTATTTGGTCATGTGAGATGAGACCGACTTGCCCATGCGAGATGAGACCGACTTGGTCATGTGAGATGAGACCAACTTAGTCACGCGAGATGAGACCGACTTTGTCACGCGAGATGAGACCCATTTGGTCATGTGAGATGAGACCGACTTGGCCATGTGAGATGAGACCGACTTGGTCATGTGAGATGAGACCAACTTAGTCACGCGAGATGAGACCGACTTTGTCACGTGAGATGAGACCCATTTGGCCATGTGAGATGAGACCGACTTGGCCATGCGAGATGTGATCGACTTGGTCATGTGAGATGAGACCAACTTAGTCACGCGAGATGATACCGACTTTGTCACGCGAGATGAGACCCACTTGGCCATGTGAGATAAGACCGACTTGGCCATGCGAGATGTGACCGACTTGGTCATGTGAGATGAGACCAACTTAGTCACGCGAGATGAGACCGACTTTGTCACGAGAGATGAAACCCATTTGGCCATGTGAGATGAGACTGATTTGGCCATGCGAGATGAGACTGACTTGGCCATGCGAGATGAGACCGACTTGGCCATGCGAGATGAGACCGACTTGGCCATGCGAGATGAGACCGACTTGGCCATGCGAGATGAGACCGACTTGGCCATGCGAGATGAGACCGACTTGGAGGGGGGGGGGGGCGGTTTTTTTTTTTTTTTTTTTTTTTTTTCTTCTTTTTTTCTGGAGGAGTCGAAACTTTTGCTACGTTACTCCAGTGAGTAATTGCTGGCATCATTTTTCTGAACTTGTTCCACAATCGCCGCGTCACAGTCCGAGAGTTGTACGTGCTGGAAGCGCTGCGGAGGGGCGAGTGGGGGAGCGAGTGGAGATGTAACCGCACCCCAGAGCCGAGTGTATGATGGTGTAGGGGAGCCGACTGCACTATGTTCCGTCCGACACAACCGGTTTTATGGAGCGACCGGAGACCTCATTACCCTAAGGCAGGACTATACGAGTCATCACCGGGTCTGAAGGGTTTCCTGTTTTTATGGTGCTTGTGGGTCGAGCAGGGGGGGGGGGGGGGGTGGGGGGGGGCAATTCTTATTGTGACAGGTTTCTGTGTGTTTGTTCCGTCGTCAATAAAATCTGGAAATATTATATATGTCAGTTTGGGCTGAATAAATAGCTACGGGAAAACAAACAAACAAACAAAATCACAGTTTCAGCATCTATTCCTATCCCAAAAAGTTATTTAAAATCCTATTTTATATGCATTATTTAAGATTTTTGAATTCTATTTTACCAAACTTCATTTTTTTCAGCTTAAGAGACACCCCATCCTACTCCCCCCCTCCCCTCCCCCCTCCCCCCCCCCTAGTCCTGCTATAGTCTATTCCAAAGTAAATCTAAATATTTATTTTTTTAAGAATAATTTTAAAGATATACGCAAACTTTTGAAATCATCCTATTTCCAAGATTTATTGGATAAGACCAGCACCCCCGTGGAAATGTGTGTTTCTGAGTCTCATACGCCATACAAAAGTATCCATGCATTTCAACCAGGCTGCTTGTGCCCTGGGGAAAAAAAAAAGGCTCAAATGCAGACCTAGGCTTAGACGGATGGATGATGTGGAAATAGATCTACAACTGAAAATCCAAGCATGGAAAAGAAAAGCATTAGTTAGGTCTGAGTGGAGGGAAGCAGTGGGGCAGGCCAAAGCCCTGCATGGGCTGTAGCGCCACAGGACTGGATGGATGGGCAGCATGAACAATTTTCCTACCGTGGGCAGTATAAGCACTTAGCCTACAGTGGACAGCATGAACGCTTAGCCTACCGTGTGAAGTATAAACACTTACCCTACCATGGGCAGTATGAACAATTAGCCTACCGTGGGCAGTATGAAAAATTAGCCTACCATGGGAAGTATGAACAATTAGCCTACCGTGGGCAGTATGAACAATTAGCCTAACGTGGGAAGTATGAACAATTAGCCTACCGTGGGCAGTATGAACAATTAGCCTACCGTGGGCAGTATGAACAATTATCCTACCGTGGGCAGTATGAACACTTAGCCTATCGTGGGCAATATGAACACTTAGCCTACCGTGGGAAGTGGGAACAATTAGCCTACCATGGTCAGTATGAGCACTTAGCCTACCGTGTGAAGTATAAACACTTACCCTACCGTGGGCAGTATGGACAATTAGCCTACCGTGGGCAGAATGAACATTTGGCCTACGGTGGGCAGTATGAACACTTAGCCTACCGATGCCATTTTTTTTCTAGCCTTTAAGTCATCACATCTTTTTAATTGCATTTTCTTTTTTTCATCCATGGCGCCTACTTGCAATATTTTTTCCTTCTCTGGAAGATCGTTGATGGCGCCCCGGGTAACTTCCCGAGTTGCCGGTACCTTGATCCGGGGCTGGTTTGAACATGTGAACAGTTATTAGACTTTATTTATGGAATTGTCAAGAGACATGTAGAACTTGTATTTTTTTAAAACGTGTGACGTATTACAATGAGGAAAATGTAAATGGAGAAATGATTTAAAATTTATCAACATTAATATCAGACATAAAAGGCGAAGTCCCAGCTGATCTCATAATCCCTTTTCACGCACTCCCTGAAAGTTCTACCCTCACCCTTTTTGGGGAGGGGGTGTCCGAAACCCCCCTCACCCCCCCCCCCGCCCACCAGGTTGAGAAACCCTGGTTTAAATTGTTTACGTACACGTTTTAATACGTATGTCGATAGCCCGAGGACTGTGCTTGAAAAACTAAGCATCTCTATTACTCCGGGATATGACGTGAACAATTTTGGAATAACTCTGACAAGACCGATCCATGTTTTGACCCACTATCAGGCAACAATTACAAATCAATTTAGACTACAACATTCTGAGGTTGAGTTTAAATATATATTAGATTACATCAATTTATTCAATTTATTCATGGCACTCGGAGAATTAATTCCTGACGATGGATTGTTGACATGGAAATAATGGATTGATGACATCCAATGAAGGATTCATGACATACAATATTGATGACATGTTATAATTAATTGATGATATAAACTTTTTGGATTATAGGATAGCATAATGCATTAATGACATATAACACAACTAAGTACCTTCATTGACATATTATTTATTAATGGACGTAATTGATCATTGAAATCACGTATGAATGCGATGGCATGATATACATTGATACATGACGTGACCTGTTGNTTTTTTTTTTTTTTTTTTTTAATCCTGCCATAATCATTCAGCCATTCTTAGATGAATATCAATATAGAGTTAAACTCAGTTTGATCTGTTTTTTTTATATTTTGTATTGCATTTTTTTTTTTTTATTTATTTTTTTTTTAATTAAAAAGGAAAAAAAAAAAGGCTTCAAGAAAATAATCTGAACAACAAACCACTGTGCATAAATAAACCAAGTAAGGTTTTAGTGAAATAAACAAAGGGAAGCAATGTACAAGACAGACTCTTGATAAGTTTTTTCATGAATTAGCGCCCTTACCTTTGCAGAAGCTGTGTTTGAGGTTGCAGAACAATCTCACTTCAGCCATGCTCTAACAAAACCACATTTGCTTCAGCCTGAGACACAGTGGATAGAGAGCTGCTTAAATCGACAGTCTATAAAAACATGTATGTGCAGCTTCAAATGAAACAAAGTGGTTTATATGCTAACACCCTGCTGTGAAAGTGGCGAGAGAACTGCACCTCGCCGTCAACCAGAAATAAAGATGTTCTCACACTCTACCCAGGGGCGTCTTTTCAAGGGGGTTATTCCGAGGAGGGGGTAGGGCGCGCAAAACAAAAAAACTTGGTCGGCTTGTTAAGTTGTTTATTACGGGAGACGCCACAGTACATAGAAATTTAAATAAAACCTGCAGAGTCAAGGGGTGGGGGCTAATATCCCATCCTGCCCTACCCAAATGACGTCCTTGACACTACCCTTTTTCCATATTTCAAAATTCAATCCACTCGCCTCCCCCATATAAGTCCAGCCAACATATTTTTTTTTTCTTTTTGAAAATTGATAAAGAATTAAATGTAAAAAATATCAGTTCCCATGTTTAAGAAAAAAATTATGAAAAATGTGCCGGTGCATAGACGATCACATCAACCTGTTACTATAAGTCAGTGGTTGGAAATCGCGGCCTTAGCGACCTCCGTGTGGCTCGGCCAGTCAGCCACAAAACGGTTTTGACTCCGAAAAACATGATTCTTGACTGGTTCTTGGAAAGAAATGTGGCTCTAAAAATTGTTGTAATCGTCCTGCTGCTGATTTTTTGGCTCTTTTGGCTAATGAATTGGTCGAACACTGAGTTGGCCGACCACTGAGTTTTTCGACCACTGAGTTCGCCGACTACTGAGTTCGCCGACTACTGAGTTCGCCGACTACTGAGTTTTCCGACCACTGATATTTCCGACCACTGATATTTCCGACCACTGAGTTTTCCAACCACCGATTTTTCCGACCACTAAGTTTTCCGACCACTGAGTTTTCCGACCACTGAGTTTTCCGACCACTAAGTTTTCCGACCACTGATATTTCCGACCACTGAGTTTGCCGACTACTGATTTTTTCCGACCAGACTTTTCCGACCACTAAGTTTTCCGACCACTGAGTTTGCCGACTACTGAGTTTTCCTATCGACTGAGTTTTTTGACCACTGATATTTCCGACCACTGAGTTTGGCGACTACTGATTTTTTCCGACCAGACTTTTCCGACCACTAAGTTTTCCGATTACTGAGTTTGCCGACTACTGAGTTTTCCGACTATTGCTATACCTCTAGCCGTGTTTCTTTTAGAGCATTTATCCGGGTCGGGGGGGGGGCGCATCTCAGGTTTTCGGGGGTAGTGCATTTATGAACTCCAAAAGTTGTCCTACTAATGGCGTCCACAGTGCCCAGATCTGACCCTGGCCTCCGCACCATACATATACTGTTTTTTTTTAGTTGTCGCTTCCTTAGTGTTATGCCTTTTGTCTCAGCTTAGTTTCACCATGTGAATAATAATACGATGATAAAGGTGGTCATGGCCTATTTCCACTGACGGACGAACCATATAATATGATAGAGTTTGCCCTTTGCTTCTATATAAATATAGTCAAATAACATCTAGAAAATTAAAGGGAAATACCATTTTTGTCAGTTAAAGAAAAATGATATTGTGGCCTAATCATTTTCAGAGTTGTTGATTTGTTGTTGTTTTTTTTTAATTTTTTTTTTAGCTATTTAAAAAAAATCATATTCTAATAACGCCACGTGGGAAATGGCGTCCTTGGGCTGTCCAGCGAGGTTATCTTTTCTTTTTTTTTTTTTTTTTTTCTTTTATTTAAAATTTAAATGTTACCAAATTTTCTATTGTAAATACTTTCCATTTTTAAAACCTGTAGGCCTATATGAATGGCATAATCATTTTATATTAAAAAGATAAATTACAAATCAACTAACTTAAAAATATGGCGTCTTCTTTGAAGCTTGTCGATTTCACTGTAACACCTATTTATTTATCGAATCTCAAGATTAGAACAAAAATATGATTCCTTTTTTTTTTTT
>CAXITT010000792.1:26777-49890 GCA_964033795.1 Lymnaea stagnalis
AGAGAGAGAGAGAGAGAGAGAGAGAGAGAGAGAGAGAGAGAGAGAGAGAGAGAGAGAGAGAGAGAGAGAGAGAGAGAGAGAGAGAGAGAGAGAAAGAGAGAGAGAGAGAAAGAGAGAGAGAGAAAGAGAAAGTGAAAGGAAGAAACAGTGATGGAGGACGAGAGTGAAAAAGAGAAAGGGTAGAGGCAAAAAAATGAAAACAACTTTTAAAAAAACGGTATAGATAAGAGGGACGGATAAATACAGGGAGAGAGAGATCTTTTGGTGGGGGGGGGGATGCCTAGCCAATCTACCCCGCCCCTCCCATGAACCGCCCCTGGCCTCTTCACGTTAAGTTCAGAAGCGCCGACACTGGTCGAATGCAAAGCAATAGCATGACGCGTTAAGTATGCGCTCAAGGTAAGTCATCAACAGAGCCACGAATGGAAAAGTGGACAATTAAAGACAGGGGTGTCACAGTGGACAATTACGGACAGGTGAGAAATAATGGACAATTACAGACAGGTGGGGAACAGTGGACAATTACAGACAGGGGAGGAACAGTAGACAATTACAGACAGGTGAAGAACAATGGAGAATTACAGACAGGTGAGGATTAATGGACAATTACAGACCGGTGATGATTATTAGACAGGTGAGGATCAGTGGACTATTACGGACAGGTGAGGAACAATGGACTATTAGAGACAGGTTAGGTTTAATGGACAATTACAAACAGGTGAGGATTAGTAGACAATTACAGACAGGTGAGGAACAGTGGACAATTGCAGACAGGTGAGGAACAGTGGACTATTACAGACAGGTGAGGCACAATGGACAATTACAGACAGGTGAGGAACAATGGAAAATTACAGACAGGTGATGAACACTGGACAATTACAGACAGGTAAGGAACAATGGACAATTACAGAAAGGTGAGGAACAATGGACAATTACAGACAAGTGAGGAACAATGGACAATTACAGACAGGTGAGGAACAGGGGACAATTACAGACAGGTGAGGAACAGTAGACAATTACAGACAGGCGAGGAATAATGGACAATTACAGACAAGTGAGGAACAATGGACAATTACAGACAGGTGAGGAACAGGGGACAATTACAGACAGGTGAGGAACAGTGGACAATTACAGACAGGCGAGGAATAATGGACAATTACAGGCAGGTGAGGAACTATGGACAATTACAGATTAGGTGAGGAACAGGGGACAATTACGGACAGATGAGGAACAATGCACAATTACAGACAGGTGAGGAACAGTAAACAATTACGGAAAGGTGAGGAGCAATGGACAATTACAGACAGGTGAGGAACAATGGACAATTACAAACAGGTGAGGAACAGTGGATAATTACGGACAGGTGAGGGACAATGGACAGTTACAAACAGGTGGGTCAAAAAGTATGTAACCTGACTGCACTTAATCTGTTTTGTATAGCCCATGTACAGCATTTTGCTATGCTCTGAGTCCTACTGACATCTCTATGGCTAAGGTGTGTCACTGGGAGAGGAGACACCTCTGAGACATGGTCAAGTATTTACGAGAGAAGATCACCTTTTACTTTCGGTTTAAGTTGTAATCCGTCAGTAAAGTACGAAATGAGAACCCAATGTTAGAGTAGTGTTGATTGGACAAACCGGATGGTGTGATGGCGATATCACTGATTACAGGGAGTCTGGCAATAAAAATGGTATCTTGTTATGGTTTAAAAAAAAAATAATAACTTTTACTTATGGAAACAAGCAACAACAGAAACAGTTCATGAATGACAAACTCTGTGTGCTATTATACTGTGTTTACGTATTCTTGAGACAGAATGTGAAAACAATTGTTACTTTAACCAGACCGTGGTTGTTGGACACATTTAAGTCATCCTTTCCGTGCTTCTATCAAACATCTGATGATGTATCCCAGTCGCAGGATGCAACTCCTATCAGCTTGAAAAGATTGGGGGGCCCATAAATTTGTTAGGAATGACCGCGAACTTCCACCCCCCCCCCCCATTGCTAAATATAAACCTGAAAAGATTGGGGGGCCCCTAAATTTGTGTGGAATGACCCCCAACTTCCACCCCCCCCCCCCCATTGCTAAATATAAACCTTCTGGCATTCTGATCAAATGACGTGGTTGCCTGGGTAACGCAGCAACACGGCGCGACATGTAGAGTGCGCCGGTACAGGGTGATAACTCTTGGTTGATAAGTCAGGGGGAGGCTACAGAGATAACCACCAGTTGAGCTAAGCTGGGGGATTTGTTGAAGCGGGTTATTTTTAGAAGTAGCTGCTGACTTCTTGAGATTTAGGCACTTGAGTTCCAGAAAAAAGCTGCTTGTATTGAAAGAATCAGCTATATATAACTGGGATCGTTAGCTCAATGCACCAACATGAGCCAATAAGACGAAGAAGACTTCATCATTCCGAAAAGAAAGACCCCCCCCCCTCCCAAGAATCAAGAATACCAGGCCTGCACAACTCAAAATTTAAGACGGGCCGAAATACATTGTGAAAAACTTGTGCGGGCCAAAAGAAAATAGATCAGTGGGAAAGCTGTTAAGAAAATAATAAGAATAAATAATACTTCGTTACTTCGCGGGCCGCAAAGTGGTTGCTGGCGGGCCACATTCGGCCCGCGGGCCGCATGTTATACAGGCCTGAAGTATAGGATCCTTGTCAGCATAAATTCTGATCCTGAATGGAACCGCAAAGCAATAAAAATTAATGAAAAGTTCAAATTTTCTTGCGTCGAAGACAATTTCCAATAATCATCTTTAACTACCCCCCTTGCTTTACTGAAGCGCCTACACACTGAGATTCCTTCCTATTGTGTATTACTATACCGCCATCTTGTTGTAGCCGGAAGTTATCCTTTGTTTAGTGACAATGGAGATTTTGTTAACGAAATGTTGTTGAGAGAAAAATTACGTATCCGAAACAAAGATTCTGATCCTCTGCAGATTCTTAAGCATATATTCATAAGAAAAAACTATTTCATACAATTATTTTCTTGTAAAATCCATGTTTCCTTCCTTTTGTGCTCTTTTGAATTTTTTCTCCGCCATCTTGTTGCAGCCGGAAGTCTTCTATCAACATATTTCTCCTTTAAATTACAACTACAATATAGATCTACTGTTGAATAGGAAGAAGCCATCTTGTTCGGAAACAGCCGGAAGTCTCTGTACTCAGCTCTCACCTGTGGTTCCAAGAAGCTGTAACATGCACAGCGATTACAACCCAGTCAACGATTCCAGGTTGAGGGTAGCCGAAGGGCATAGAACTTTCGGAAAAAAGGGGTTGTCCCCCATAGCATGTAAAGACTGAATCCGGCAAATTGTGCGGAAGAACCACTACTTGGTCAACGGACAAAAGGCGGAGACAGCACAGTGGTGTGAATCGCTGAGAACATGACCAGACACGTAGAACTGCATGGGTGACTGGGTGGCCGAATGGTCTAAACTGAGCAAACCTCAATTTCAGCCAAAGGCCGGTCAAGCAAAAACATCACCCCGGGTGGATGAGACTCGTTAACCTTGGTCGGCAACTCATCTAAGAGAAGGAAACTCTGAATTCAAACCCGGAGTTGGAGTCCCGTAAGGCGCATACAATGTCCATTCCTGCAACCGTACCCATCCCTGGTCGTCTTGACGTAGAGTCTTGCCACTGGATATGGTGGGCTCGGACGAGAGAGTGAGGTTGACGCTGCGCAACTCTTCCTCACTTTAAACAAAAGTCACCCGCGCAAGTCATCAGTCACCAGACGACTCGATGGTCATCGTCGATCCTCGACGGACGAACAACATAGGATCCTTGTCACAGATAGGATTTTATTTTCATTTTTATTTTATCTCTGGTTTTTCATTTTAATTTTAATTTTGCAGTTTAAATAGTTAACATATTTTTAATAATTGTAAAGCGCTTAGAGCTGTAAGGTAAGCGCTATAAAAAATGCCTAAATAAATAAATATTTGAGCTACTAATGGGAGACAAGTAATACATTTTTATCAATTCTGGTATAATATACAGAGTGTTGGGGCTTGGGAGGAGCTGGCCAATCAGATTGTTTGTTTCAATAATGGAGAGAATAATGAAGGAAATGGACAAAGACCGTTGACACTGTGCCAAGACTGTGCTGATAACATTCATCAAGTTAAAGTTAAAGAGATTTTATCATAGAAGTTTAACAGGAATCGAAATTTGTATTATATAATTCTAAGTATCTTCATATTTCCGCGAGACGTGTTGATTATTGCGAATGTCGCTATTAAAATCAGTCCCTGTTTGAAGCACATCGTATTGGGAATTATGGATAACGCAATTAACAGCGACCATCCACACGTTTTATTGGATCATGATTTGTAAGGCTTTGGTGACACGTGCAAGAAATGCACAAGTCCAATACAAATAATATGTATATATATTTAAACAAACAAAAAGAAGGATAAGAAAGAGCAAAAACTGAATATTAATAGAAAATAATGGAATAAATAAAACAAAGATAAAAACATGTTATTTATTGTAGTCTAAGGAAGCTATGACATGACATGAAGCTTTTAGACGAATCTTCGCACCAGTAACACCGTCCCCACTAACAGGGACGTCAATAAAATTTTAACGTTTTAAAATATGCCCCCCGTGGATCCTGATGTTTGTTCCAGCTTAACCAATCCTGATGCTCATTTTTAAAGTTTCCCATAAAAGCATTGCAAGAAACGCACATTCAACGATTCAAAATACAGACTCTCAAAACCGCGTTGAAAACTTTTGTTGTCGAGTTCATGCGACCGCCCCGAGCCTAGTCTTAAGTCGCTAACGCCGCTGAAACTTGCACAAGATTTTGCACACCAATAACTTGCGCACTTGAAAGAGATTTTTGCAGCTCTTTCCGTCTCCCGCCTTAACAAGAAAGGACTTGGGGGTGATCACGCAGGACATGATCTTGATAAGCAGCGGAGATGGTCCTCGCGATTAGGCGCAGTCTACAGCAGTAAATTAAGTCGTTGAAATGTTTAACGCCGTACTTGACGGGGCGTAGTGACTTCAACACACCAGTGATTCTCAGTGTAGCGTTAACGGCCGGTCACATTGTCTCCTACAACAGCTGTTCTCAGACTAACATCAAAGTGGGTCTTAGGGTATTCTTCCCCAAGAGGTTCTCCATGTAGCATAAACGTGGGCCACACTGTCTTCGATAGAAGTGGTTCTCAACAATACCGTAGGTCTTAATGTCGTCTACGCAAGTGATTCTGAAAATGGCATTAACGGCCGATTTGAATAATATGCCATTTGCGGTCCATTGTAACTGTATAAAAAATAACTTTCAAATCAAATCGTGGATTATTTATCTGTTTGCATAACTGAGAGAATTCGCTTGAAAAGAAAAGAAATTGCACAACAAGGGAGATTGCAAGACAAGGGAGATTGCGAGACAAGGGAGATTGCAAGACAAGGGAGATTGCAAGACAAGGGAAAAAAAATATATATATTTTTAAACATCCAGAAAAATGGGGAAAATAACAATGGGAGGCTCCTCGGAAAAATTTAATCGACACGTGACAGCCAATCAAAGGGTGTGGCGAACTGCTAATCAATAACTGTATTGACATCAATGCACCTTGACGATCATGAAAGAAAGAAAAGCGCTGAGACGTTAGTTTGCCTTATGTTTTTTTTTTTTTTTTGTGGGGGGGGGGGGGGGGGGGGTTGGGGGTCGGATGGGATTTATCTGTAGGTTAGAGGCAGAGGTGGGTCATGGTGTCAGTGTAAGAATCGATATTTTAGTGTTAGGTGTCATTACTTAAGTGTAAGTGTTAAGTGTAAGTGTTAAGTGTAAGTGTTAAGTGTAAGTGTTAAGTGTAAGTGTTAAGTGTAAGTGTTAAGTGTAAGTGTTAAGTGTAAGTGTTAAGTGTAAGTGTTAAGTGTAAGTGTTAAGTGTAAGTGTTAAGTGTAAGTGTTAAGTGTAAGTGTTAAGTGTAAGTGTTAAGTGTAAGTGTTAAGTGTAAGTGTTAAGTGTAAGTGTTAAGTGTAAGTGTTAAGTGTAAGTGTTAAGTGTAAGTGTTAAGTGTAAGTGTTAAGTGTAAGTGTTAAGTGTAAGTGTTAAGTGTAAGTGTTAAGTGTAAGTGTTAAGTGTAAGTGTTAAGTGTAAGTGTTAAGTGTAAGTGTTAAGTGTAAGTGTTAAGTGTAAGTGTTAAGTGTAAGTGTTAAGTGTAAGTGTTAAGTGTAAGTGTTAAGTGTAAGTGTTAAGTGTAAGTGTTAAGTGTAAGTGTTAAGTGTAAGTGTTAAGTGTAAGTGTTAAGTGTAAGTGTTAAGTGTAAGTGTTAAGTGTAAGTGTTAAGTGTAAGTGTTAAGTGTAAGTGTTAAGTGTAAGTGTTAAGTGTAAGTGTTAAGTGTAAGTGTTAAGTGTAAGTGTTAAGTGTAAGTGTTAAGTGTAAGTGTTAAGTGTAAGTGTTAAGTGTAAGTGTTAAGTGTAAGTGTTAAGTGTAAGTGTTAAGTGTAAGTGTTAAGTGTAAGTGTTAAGTGTAAGTGTTAAGTGTAAGTGTTAAGTGTAAGTGTTAAGTGTAAGTGTTAAGTGTAAGTGTTAAGTGCAAGTGTTAAGTGCAAGTGTTAAGTGCAAGTGTTAAGTGTAAGTGTTAAGTGCAAGTGTTAAGTGCAAGTGTTAAGTGCAAGTGTTAAGTGTAAGTGTTAAGTGTAAGTGTTAAGTGCAAGTGTTAAGTGTAAGTGTTAAGTGCAAGTGTTAAGTGTAAGTGTTAAGTGCAAGTGTTAAGTGCAAGTGTTAAGTGTAAGTGTTAAGTGCAAGTGTTAAGTGCAAGTGTTAAGTGTAAGTGTTAAGTGCAAGTGTTAAGTGTAAGTGTTAAGTGTAAGTGTTAAGTGTAAGTGTTAAGTGCAAGTGTTAAGTGCAAGTGTTAAGTGCAAGTGTTAAGTGCAAGTGTTAAGTGCAAGTGTTAAGTGCAAGTGTTAAGTGCAAGTGTTAAGTGTAAGTGTTAAGTGCAAGTGTTAAGTGTAAGTGTTAAGTGCAAGTGTTAAGTGTAAGTGTTAAGTGTTAATTGTACGTGAAGCGCCCCCCTCTCCTCAATTGTCTCAAGAGTGGTCTGGCCAGTCACAGTAGTATTTTAATCCGCCTAGTTGTATTGCCAGATTAAGAGGACATCAACGTGTGTGGCGGGTGGGGGAGGGGGGGGAGATGTCCGGCACAAGTACAATCAAAATTGTGCAATGCACACCGCTACCGAGTATACTGCGTTGTCTAGGCGAATGATGCCGCGCTGATTTCAACAGCAACCTACCCACTATATGATGAGCACTCAGGATCCTCTGTGTGGGACATACCATACCATACAACCCATTTATTTATGTTTAGAAATGGAAGGCTAGGAGGCATTCCGTTCTACCCCAACCGGTTACATGGGGTACTTCAGCGATCGGAAATTCGACCGATGGTCTCCCCCCCCCCCCTCCTCCCAAATTATGCGTCCATTTATTAAGTTTTACCGCAAATAGACAATCAGCTAAATCAGTGATTCCCAACCTTCCTAATGCCGCCACCCTTTAAAACAGTTCCTCATGTTGTGGTGACCCCCCCCCCACAACCATAAAATTATTTTCGTCGCTACATCATAAATATGTGTGTTCCGGTGGTCTTAGGCGACCCCTGTGTTAGGGTCGTTCGACCCCCAAAGGGGTCGCGGTCGTGACCCCAAAGGGGTCGCGGTCGTGACCCAATGGTTGAGAACCGATGAGCTAAATGAATACTAAACTATCAAAGGAATATCTGGAGAGATCTATTCAATGGGGCCAAGTAAGTGTATTCATGTCAATCTCAAGAGCTATTTTGAAAACATTTGATGATAAGTTTAGAGTTGTTTTTCATGACACAAAAATGAAAGGGAAAAAAAATGCAAGAGCATAGCCCTGGCTCCAGTTACAGATACGTTGATAAATGGCATGACGTTAAGGAAACCAGCTGTACATGGCACTGTAGTGGTGTCATACATGCACGTCTTTGGTGTGGTGTTGGCTGAGAAGTGGGAAGAAGACGATCTGTTTTAAAATGTGTAACGAGTTACCGACAATGTGAGACAGCGTTAAGACGTGACCTGCAAGAAATTACCGAGTAGACTCGTTTGCAGAAACATCTCTACTAACTGGACCACTGACCACTGACCACTGACCACTGAGGTCCACGGTTTATAACTCCTAGGTCTGACTGTACTGACACCCATATTAACTGGACCACTGACCACTGACCACTGAGGTCCACGGTTTATAGCTCCTAGGTCTGACGGTACTGACACCCATATTAACTGGACCACTGACCACTAACCACTGACCACTGAGGTCCACGGTTTATAACTCCTTGGTCTGACGGTACTGACACCCATATTAACTGGACCACTGACCACTAACCACTGACCACTGAGGTCCACGGTTTATAACTCCTAGGTCTGACGGTACTGACACACATTCGCAAGATGATATAAAAAAAAAGTAAAATTCAGCCCCAATTCAGCAATAGAAATGTAATTGTTCAATCTGTTTCTTTAATATACACAACTGACACATCTAATGGGGCAAGCTTAAAGAGATATTGATGTGCAAAAAAAAAATGTGTTTGTTGAACTACATTTAAGATACGATAAGATAAGATATTGCACATATTAGTTTTAAGCCCATAAATAAGTACATGTATTGAACCAAGACAAAATTTGACAATTATAACAATCGAAACACAAAACATCTAAAGCATTTCTCTAGCGTAGGCATCAACCATACAATAATGTGACAATAGTGACTTAATTAGTGATCATTTGGTAATAGCTGGGGAATCATGCTGGTAAATTTCCTACAGACTGGGGAACACAATCATTTGATGGCTTTCGGTAAAAGCTTTAAGAGAAAGGATTCATAAAGATTTTATACTTGAAATGATTCGGCTGTTACATGCTAATCGAGACAAGAGGATTCCGAGAAAACGTGTGTGTGTGTGTGTGTGGGGGGGGGGAGGAGGAGATACAAACCTCGAACAAACCTCACCATTATTAGACCTCACCATTCTTAGACCTCACCATTCTTAGACCTCACCATTCTTAGACCTCACCATTATTAGACCTCACCATTATTAGACCTCACCATTATTAGACCTCACCATTATTAGACCTCACCATTATTAGACCTCACCATTATTAGACCTCACCATTATTAGACCTCACCATTCTTAGACCTCACCATTATTAGACCTCACCATTATTAGACCTCACCATTATTAGACCTCACCATTCTTAGAGCTCCTACTCGTCCATAGTGTAGAAGTTAGAGTCTAAACTACGACCTACATTTTGAAAAGATGTTTTTTTCTGTTGACTTACGCCCTCATCAACCTGCCTTTCATGACATGCATATAATCGACGCAGGTTCTCAAAGTAGCATTGGGTACCACAATAACATTTTTTTCGAACTCCCAAAAAGGAATGGATGGGTAACCATTGACGACAACCTAATGTTGAAAATATTGATTTCAAAATAACTTTTGGAAAATAAAATTAAAAAAGGGGCCATTTCAAAGGTTGATCGCCTCCATCAGCGCCGCCTATGTCAATAAGAAACGTCAATGAGTCAGGGCGAGATGACATGTGAAGTCATGTACGTATTACCAGCAGGACCCAGGCCTTCAATGCACAACGGCTATTCATGCAAACCCCCATTTGAGATCTTTAGAGACGCCATATTTGATATGGACAATTAACATTTTAGATAGATAACCAGCCATTTATGTTTGGCGAAGTTAGCAGAATGAACAAGCCAACTGCTCCAGATAATACAAGTTAGTCACCTCGGGGAGTAGTGTGGTAGGGGAGCGGGGTGTGTGGGAGGGTAGGGGTGTGTGGAGGGGAGGGGTGGGGGGAGGGGAGGGGTGTGGGGAGGGGGAGGGGGGTGGGGAGTGGAGGGGTGGGGGTGTGTGGAGTAGTGGGGATGTGTGGAGGGGAGGGGTGTGTGGAGTGGTGGGGGTGTGTGGAGGGGAGGGGTTGTGTAGAGGGGAGGGGTTGTGTGGAGGGAAGGGGAGGGATTTGTGGAGTGGAGGGGATGGGTGTGTGGAGTTGAGGGGTGTCTGGAGGGGTGGTGGTGTTTGGATGGGTGGAGCGTGTGGAGGGTTGGGGTGTGTGTGAGAGGGGAGGAGGTGTTTGGGGGGTGGGGTTGTGTGCAGGTGTTGGGATGACAAGAACATGTTTTATGATACAGACATTTGTTTTGGTCTCACACAGTACCACTGAAACATGTTTGCTATAATTGTCTCTATTGTCATGGATAACTCCAAGATTCACCTATATTATTAAAACGGCATTTCCTTTGCGTGTGTGGGGGGTTGGGGGTGAGAGTGGGGGTTGGGGGTTGTGTGTGAGAGAGAGATCGTGTTTGTAAGCGTGTGTGTGTATGCGTTTAATGTGTGCGGGTGTGTGTGAATTTCGGCTCCACTCTTTCCCTCCCCCCCCCCTCCAAAAACAACAATAACAACCACCAAAAGGCCATGCCCACTTTGTATGTCCATGTCACCCTCTGAGGCTGGAGAGTTTTTATTTCGCATGAATGGCCATTTTAAAGGTTTTGTATGGACATTTTGTCCTTTGAGACAACGACATGCAGTAAATAAAACAAGCCTGAGGATTTAAATTGGACAAGTTCGTCTTATCCCGAAACATCAACTGGAAGTGGAAAGATGGCTTCCACCGGAAGTTAAAATGTGCTCTGGGTTCAATGGTGCGCTTCCGGCTGTAAAAATGTCTGAGAGTGGGGAGGAAGGAGATTAGATGGCCAGGCATCAGCTGCACCACTCCTAGCACCGTACCCAGCACCGTAGCAAGTATCACCGTAACCAGCACCGTAACAAGTAGCACCGTACGCAGCACCGTAGCAAGTAGCACCGTACCCAGCACCAGAGCAAGTAGCACCATACCAAGCACCGTAGCAAGAAGCACCGTACCTAGCACTGTAGCAAGTAGCACCGTACCCAGCACCGTAGTAAGTAGCAATGTACCCAGAACCGTAGCACGTAGCACCGTACCCAGCACCGTAGCAAGTAGCAATGTACCAAGCGCCGTAGCAAGTAGCACCGTACCCAGAACCGTAGCAAGTAGCACCGTACCCAGCAACGTAGCAAGCAGCAACGCAACCAGCACCGTAGCAAGTACAGTAACCAGCACTGCTCCTAGCACTGTACCCAGCATCTTAGCAAGTACAGTACCCAACACCGTACCCAACGCCGTAGCAAGTACAGTACCCAGCACCTCTCCTAGCACCGTACCCAGCACATTCCAAGGATCTCTATTAAAAAAAAAATCTTGAACATTTGAATTATTTTAATTTGTACTTGGAGAAAGAAGCAAAGAAGCAAAGAGGCCTTTTATTTGGCATTGGGAACCTGAGGTTTCATAAATCGGAGTAGAAAACATAATATGTAACCCGTGGCTATAGATAATCTAAAAAAGGGGGGGGGGGTGGAGTTGTTTTAAAATTGATTGATGTCATCATAAAGAACTTTGGATAAATTATCATACATTTTGTTTTTTTAAAGTTTAATGCTGTACATTTTAATTGAAGCAAAGTCAAATCAGCCCCAAAATGTGTCAAGGTTATTCCCGTTTTGAAACATCGAGTCAATTAACGTATGTAACAGATGCGTTGTCATATTTACACACTATACTATTTTGTACATGCATATTCCAATGACTGTGAAGAGAGAGAGAGCTAGAGAGAAAGGGAGAGAGAGGGGGGAAAGGAGAGAAGAAAGAGAGAGAAAAAGAGAGAGAAAAAGAGAGATTAAAAAAAAGAGAGAGAGAGAGAGAGAGCGAAAGAAAGAGGGATAGCAAGGGAGAGACAAAGGAAGAGACAAAAGGTGAGATGGAGAGAGAAGAAATATTGCAGACACAATTTAAAAAAACAAAAATCCATTTAACAAAACAAATCAAATGCTTTGTACGATAAAGGGGAAGCAATCCCTCGCAGATCGACAGAATAGAGATTGCTCTCCCTTAGAAGTCCCATTTCCCAGTGGATTGTTTGTTCCAAGGACAGCCTCCAGGACGCTGATAACAGCATCATGTTGTAAACAAATGGTGGCCAAAGACAAGGCGTCACTTGTTGGCAATGTTAATGGAACCTCCCTCACACTGCACACCAACTAAAGGAGATACGCCCCTGTGTGTTGAACCAAACTCTGCCCCAGCTGTAAGTCAGCATATATATATATATATATATATATATATATATATATATATATNATATATATATATATATATATATATATATATATATATATCTCTTATACACATCGAGTTGTGTAAGAGAGAAAATATATATATATATATATATATATGTATATATATATATATATATATATATATATATATATTTTTTATATATATATTTTTTTTTTTGTATATATATATATATATATATATATATATATATATATATATATATATATATATATATATTTATATATATATATATGTGTGTATGTATATATATATATATATATATATATATATATGTATATATATATATATATATTTATATTTATATTTAAAGGGCTTCATGTATTTAAGGTCTATTTAACTCTGTTATCATTAAGCACAAAAATTGCAAGCCACTATATCAGCGTGTGGCATGGAAGTGCCATGCGATGGCAGTGTCAGGGATAGAAGTGCCATGCGATGGCAGTGTCAGGGATAGAAGTGCCATGCGATGGCAGTGTCAGGGATAAAAGTGCCATGCGATGGCAGTGTCAGGGATAGAAGTGCCATACGATGGCAGTGTCAGGGAAAGAAGTGCCATACGATGGCAGTGTCAGGGATAGAAGTGCCATGCGATGGCAGTGTCAGGGATAGAAGTGCCATGCGATGGCAGTGCCAGGGATAGAAGTGCCATGCGATGGTAGTGGCAGGGATAGAAGTGCCATAGGATGGCAGTGTCAGGGAAAAGTGCCATGCGATGGCAGTGTCAGGAATAGAAGTGCCATACGATGGCAGTGTCAGGGAAAGAAGTGCCATACGATGGCAGTGTCAGGGATAGAAGTGCCATGCGATGGTAGTGTCAGGGATAGAAGTGCCATGCGATGGTAGTGTCAGGGATAGAAGTGCCATGCGATGGTAGTGTCAGGGATAGAAGTGCCATATGATGGCAGTGTCAGGGATAGAAGTGCCATGCGAATTGTAGTGTCAGGGATAGAAGTGCCATGCGATGGTAGTGTCAGGGATAGAAGTGCCATGCGATGGTAGTGTCAGGGATAGAAGTGCCATGCGATGGTAGTGTCAGGGATAGAAGTGCCATGCGATGGCAGTGTCAGGGATAGAAGTGCCATGCGATGGCAGTGTCAGGGATAGAAGTGCCATATGATGGTAGTGTCAGGGATAGAAGTGCCATACGATGGCAGTGTCAGGGATAAAATTGCCATAAGGATAGCAGAGCCAGGGAAAGAAGTGTCATAAGGGTACCAGTTCTGAATACCATCGCTGAGTAGCCCGTGCAACCCCTTCAAAACCATGCACAGTTACATCGCGAACCCCTCTGAAACATAAGATTCAGGATGATCGATACATTGATCGCGGGCCCGTAAAATATAGAAGAAGAAGAAGAGAGGGGGTGGGCGCAAGATGGAGAAGTACATACTGTTATATATAAAAAAAAAGGCAGGGCTTAGAGCAGTGGTCCCCAAATGACGGCCCGTGGACCTTCACCGGTCCGCATGCCTAACGCTGCCGGTCACCTTTACATAAATATGTAGTGTCAAATAGAAATGAAAGTATAAAAATAAATTATGCACAGGCCCTGGTAAAATTTCGAAACTTGTTCACCGGTCCGCCAAGCTTAAACGTTTGGGAACCACTGGCTTAGAGGACCTGTTTAGAGCAGTGGTTCTCAACCTTTCTAATGCCGTGACCCTTTAATAGAGTTCCTCATGTTGTTGCTACCCCCAGCCACAAAATTATGTTCATTGCTACTTCATACATGTAGAGCATATGTGTTTTCAGATGGTTTGAGGCGACCCTTGGGGAAGGTTCGTGCGACCCTTAAAGGGGCGCGACCCACAGGTTGAGAACCGATGTGTTAGAGTGACATGATCTATGATAATTAAAACCGGGTCAGGAAATGTTGCAAAAAATCACGGGAAGAGACTGAGGCCAAATCAGTCTCAATACGAGCTAAACATAATAGAGATATCGTAAAGGTAGGAAATATGAAAGAAGTTTCTACCAGAAAGAGGACAGATGAGAGCATAGATAAATAGATTTTTTTTTAAAAGTACTCACCAAGTCGTTGGTTACTTGAGGGACACATGACGTCATCACCTATTCAATAAAAAAAAGAAAGGAAACAATTTTGAGAACACTGTCTTGGAGAGTATAATTGTTTGATTAAATGTGGTAAACAGGGAGCCTAAACTATAAATAGACAAATACGTCACGTGGGCGAGTACTCAATGTCAATGATGCAGGGATTCCTTAAACTATGAGTTCCCCTCTCTCTCCCTCTCTCTTTGTTATAGTGTGTGTGTGTGACAGTTTGAGTACAAATGTGAGATATATGAGAGAGAGAGTGAGAGAGAGAGAGTGTGAGAGAGAGATGGAGAGTGTAGTGGACAGAGAGTGGGAGCGAGATAGGGGAGGGAGAGTGTGAGAGAGGTAAAGGGAGAGGGGTAGTGGGGGAGAGAGCAGGAGAGAGGTAGTGGCAGAGAGAGGATAGTTGAAGAGAGAGAGAGTGGGAGTGAGGCAGTGGGAGTAAGAAATGGAGAGAGAGAGTCGGAGATAGAGTGGGAGAGAGAGATTGAGAGAGAGGGAGAGCGAGTGGGGGAGAGAGGGGGGAAGAGAGTGGGGAGAGAAAGAGTGGAAGAGAGAGTGGGAGAAAGGTAGTGGGAGAGAGAAGGGGAGAGAGGTATTGGGAGAGATGTAGTGTGAGATGTAGTGGGAGAGATGTAGTGGGAGATATGTAGTGGGAGAGATGTAGTGGAAGAGAGGTAGTGGGAGAGATTGGGAGAGAGAGAGGGGGGAGAGATTGGGAGAGAGAGTGGGAGATAGGGTGGGAGAGAGAGCGGGAGCAAGAGCAGGATAGGGAGTTTGAGAGAGAGTGGGAGAGAGGGAGAGAGAGGGAGAGAGAGGGTGGGAGCAAGAGTGGGAGTGAGAGTGGAGGAGAGAGTGAGAGAGAGAGTGTGAGAGAGAGTGTGAGAGATAGTGGGAGAGAGAGTGGGAGAGAGAGAGAGACCAGACCAATCTTGATTGGTTGTTAAGTTTAGGTGTCTTGTGTTGTCAATCAACACGCTGTCAAAGACCACGCCCCTAGCTACAGCGTGTGTGTGTGTCATCATGACATGGTGTACGGGTCTGGTCGTACTCTGAGGATAAGTGGTTGGTACAGCGGTGATGATGGGGAGGGGGGGAGGGGGTTGGTTGTCATGACGTCAGGACAGTGGTCCAGTTACAGTTATGTTATATCACTGATAATTGCCTGGATATTGAGTATGAAGCAAATTGTGTATGCAAGAGACAGAGAGAGAGAGAGGGAGAGAGATATACAGAGAGAGAAGGGGAACAGAGAGACAGAAAGAGGTAGACTGAGGGAGGGAGATACAGAGGGAGACATAGTGTAGGAGAGGTAGGGAGACAGAGAGAGGGAGGTAGAAGGAGGCAGAGGGAGAGAGTTAGAGGGAGAAAGAGAGAGCATAAACAAAAATTCACAGATAGTGACACATAGAGAAAATGATAAAATCAGTTGTAGACAAAGGCAGAGAGTGGGAGACAGGAAGTGAGGTGGAGAGAAGCAGAGAGCTAGAGAGAGAGAGATGGTACACAATTCGTCAGGTTGGGTGAGAGATTGGGTCCAAAGAGTGGACAGAAGCCACGCAGCTATTCATTAACCTGCAGGCTGGGGTGCCAACGAGTGGTGTGCAGAGGGAATTGGTGGTAGGCTGAAGTAGAGGTAGAACACATGACAAGGGTTGTCGTCTTAGGAAGGTGCGTGTTATTTGGGGTAATGCATTTCTCGGTGCGGGAGAAGACTATAAATTATCGCAAGGTGGCCGTCGTGTGAAGGTGGGTGTTTGGGGGTAAACACATTTCTCGGTGCCGGAGAGCACACATTTCGGCAAGGTGGTCGCACTGCTCATGTTCCCATTTTCAGTGGAGTCATTGACCGAAAAAACTACTTGCGTCTGCTGCTTCTTGTCAGAACAGATGAGCGAGGGAACGCGCGAAAACAAGGAATATTGATGAAAGGGAAATAGCAGAAGGTGTTTTCTCCGAACGGTTGCTATTTTTGTTCCGTCTCCTACCGACACACGTACAAATTTTTAATGTTTTGCTTTCGGTTCCCAGTCTTGCCAACAAAAGTAGAGATTCGTTTTTTTTTTAAAGTGGGGTGAGGGGTTTGGGGTAGGGGTGATGGTATGATTTAAGTGGGCCAGGATTGGATTCACTGTGTTGTTAAATATGTATGATTCTTATATGTGGATACTCCTAAATGATGGGGAGATGTGTAGATACTGCTACACGAGTGAGAGATGTGTAGATACCCCTAAATGTTGGGGAGATGTGTAGATACCCCTAAATGATGGGGAGATGTGTAGATACCCCTAAATGATGGGGAGATGTGTAGATACCCCTAAATGATGGGGAGATGTGTAGATACCCCTAAATGATGGGGAGATGTGTAGATACCCCTACACGAGGGAGAGATGGGTAGATACCCCTAAATGATGGAGAGATGTGTAGATACTGCTACATGATGGGGAGATATGTAGATACCCCTAATTGGGGAGAGATGTGTAGATAACCCTAAATGATGGGGAGATGTGTAGATACCCTTAAATGTAGGGGAGATGTGTAGATGCCCCTACATGAGGTGGTTTAGTGTAGATACCTCTACAAAGAGGGGGTAGATACCCCTACATGAGGTTGGCAGATACCCATACATGAGGGGGCAGATACGCCTACATAAGGGGGTAGAGACATGAGGGGTGTAGACACCCAAACATGAGAGGAGTAGATAAAAATATACCTCTACATGAGGAGTAGAGACCCCTAAATGAGGGTGGCAGATACTCCTACAGGAGGATTGACTAGCCTAGAGCCATGCAGTGGAGATTAGCGATCAGGACGGCTTAGACCTGGAACCTCCTTGTGTTATTTCTTTTCGCAGACAATAAATATTGAAGGAAAGGCACACGTGCATATGAATCCAGATGAAACAGTTACATATGCTTCTGAATTCGCGACCCACAGGTTGAGAGCCGCTGCTCTAAGACCACTGTTTCAACTCATGTCATGATATTTCTCTTTGATTCACCTCCTGGGTAACATTGATGGCTGCACGTTGTGCGACAATTTTCGAATCATTAGTCGGGCTGACATGAGGCATGGCTTTCATCGTGTGTTTCTTCAACCATACCATATTAATTCTAACAGACGCCATCAATGCAGATAGATCATATCAATGTAAACAGACCTTATCAATAAGCATAGATCATATCAATGTAAACAGAACCTATAAATGAAGATAGATCATATCTATGAAAACAGACCTTATCAATAAATATAGATGCCATCAATGTAAACAGGACCCATCAATGTAAACAGAAACTATCAATTTAAACAGAACTCATCAATTTAAGAACCCATCAATATAAACAGAAACTATCAAGGTAAACAGAACCCATCAATTTGAGAACCCATCAATGTAAACAGAACCCATCAATGTAAACAGAAACCATCAAGGTAAACAGAACCCATCAATTTAAGAACCCTTTAATGTAAGAAACCATCAATGTAAACATAACCCATCAATGTAAGAACCCATCAATGTAAAAACCCATCAATGTAAGAACCTATCAATGTAAAAACCCATCAATGTAAGAACCCATTAATATAAGAACCCATCAATGTAAGAACCCATCAATGTAAAAACCCATCAATGTAAAAACCCATCAATGTAAGAACCCATCAATGTAAACACAGCCTAACAATATCAACAGACCCTAATCCATTTGAACACACACATTGGCCGACTTCCTGTCCCATACATTCCTAACTTAATTCTTGCTATTTAGGCAATTCTTGATGTAGTTAACTAAGTGCCAAGTCAATAATCAACACAACAAATGACCTAGTTTTGATTTATTAAGTCAATACCAATAACAAATATAATTATCAACAGTCAAGTCATTTAGATTAACGATCAACTATCAAAATATAACCACAATATGTGGACTTCATCACAGACAGCCGTAGACTGACAGGTCACAGACAACCATAGACTTACATGCCACAAACAGCCGTAGACTCACATGCCATAGGCAACCGTAGACTCATGTGTCACAGACAGCCGTAGACTCACATGGCACATACCACCGAAGACTCACAGGCAAGCGTAGACTAATGTGTCATAGACAGCCGTAGACTCACATGTCACAGACAACCGCAGACTCACATGCCACGGCAACCGTAGACTCATGTGTCACATACCACCGCAGATTGACATGTCACAGACACCCGTAGACTGACAGGACACAGACAACCATAGACTTACATGCCACAGACAGCCGTAGACTCACATATCACATACCACAGCAGACTCACATGCCACAGGCAACCGTAGACTCATGTGTCACAGACAGCTGTAGACTCACATGTATTTTGACATCCCCGTTGTCTCTGTCCGGGGAATGTTGGTCTTGGAGACAACCCGAACATAACTTGGAGATATCCTTCATGTCAGCGGGTCTCTCTGTGCCCCTAAAACAACATCACTTTAATGTCTGCTAGCAGGTCACACCATGGCTACACCCGTCGCTACATCCATTGCTACATCCATTGTTACATCCATTGTGACATCCATTGTTACACGGCTACATTGTTAAAACACACATATCAATCACCACACAGGGTGTGAAGCATAGACCAAAGGCCAGTCTTTCCTGACTGCACCATCACTTTAAACACCAACATGGAATTTTACGAAAAAAGCACAAAATCAGCGGTTCTCAGCTTGTGGGTCACGACGACTTTGGAATGGGGAGGGGGGTCGAATGACCCTTACACAAGGGTCGCATAAGACTATCCGAAAACATATTTATGACGTACCAACGAAAATAATTTTAGGTTTGGGGGTCACCACATCATGAGGAACTGCATTAAAGGGTCGCGGCATTAGAAAGGTTGAGAACCACTGCACTAGAAGCACCGCGCATTTCGGATCAACGCTGTGGTCTAATAATATGTGATGGATGGCGACAGGCGTTCGTTACCTCCAGTGCGCACACAGCAGCTACCGGGTCGCGCTAATGAACGGGCTTAATTGCCAACTAGTAGATCTGCTGTTTGGCCCGATTGTCGAGCAGGGACTAAATTCTGCAGCCGCCACCTTGTTAACACTGGGGAGACTCTGAATTCTAACTCGATTTATCAACACTATAGGCATACGATGGCGAAGTTTAAACAATGGTTATTACTTAAACTGAAATAATTATTCGCTGGTATTTATTTTTTCTTGTCCCAATAAAAAAGCACAACAAAAAAAAAAAACAACAAAAAAACCCAGAGCCATCGACATATGGTTACTTTGAAAAAGTACATTCATGCGCCATTACGTCAAGTTAATATGTAGCATAGAAGCGCAGTTGAGTTTCATGTGAAAACTATGTCAGACGTAAATGTAGTTGTTTATTTATTTGTGAACGGGTGAATACATAAATATAAACGAGGTTACTAAATCTGGAAGATCTGTTGAATTTTATGGCATGTCATAGATTAAAAAAAAATAAATTGGGTGCATTGTATTGTTTCCACATTGATTAACCCATGTTAACAATAACAAAACTTAATCACTTCATCATACGGGTGAACACTTGGATTAAAAGAAATATGATTCATCAAACACAGGGAAATCAAATGTTAGCGTCCGATGGATGTTGGAGAATCGCTTAGGCTTTAGAAAGCTAGCACATCTCAGTGAATGGACGTACCCCAAGCTGCGCGGTTCACATCCTACACTCAACAGACGGACGGAATCAAAGCACTGAGCAACAGCGCAGGTCTTCATTAGACGACAACAACAACAACAATATGATACTGTTGAATATAACACTGCTAAATAGGATACTGTTGAATATAACACTGTTAAAATGAAACTGTTGAATATAATACTGTTAAATATGATACTGTTGAATATAGCACTGTTAAATTTGGTACTTTCGAATATAACACTGTTAAATATGATACTGTTGAATATAACACTGTTAAATATGATACTGTTAAATATAACACTATTAAATATGATACTGTTGAATATAGCACTGTTAAATATGATACTGTTGAATATAACACTGTTAAATATGATACTGTTGAATATAACACTGTTAAATATGATACTGTTGAATATAACACTATTAAATATGATACTGTTGAATATAGCACTGTTAAATATGATACTGTTGAATATAACACTGTTAAATATGATACTGTTAAAGCACGGTGTTACCGAAACAAATCAAATCTGATTTTTTTTTTCTACGAAACTTAGGCCCTCATTATCCCAGTCCCCCTGGCCCCCCGCGAGGTGGGTGTTGCTGCGGCTGCTGGAGGTGCCGAGCGTTTTTGGAGTTTTATAAGGGAGGACTGTTTGGCCCCAGGGGGAGTCAAAAAGATGTGAAAGCTGCATTGGAATCGTAGAGTTCTGATTACGAGAAACGAGGTCAGGGGCTAAAAATAAGCTTGCGCGTGCATCGCACAGCAGCAACCCGTGAGGGTGTCACGTGGTCTCAGTATGCCTGAATGGGGGTGGGGGTGTGACGATGTAGGGGGAATAGGGGGTGGGTGAGGGTCAAGTGCAGAGATGATTGTAAACGGGGAAAAGGGGGGGGGAGTTAGGATGAGAGACACCTTACACCTGGATAGATTCAGCAACCATTAGAATTCATGCGGTCCCCCCCCCCCCCACCCCCCGCAAGAGTTGTCCGGTTAAGTTTTTCTCATTTACACGCCGGAAATTACCTCTAAGCCAACTACGGGAAAAAAAAACATATGTTTTTTGAAAATTTTCCAGAATTTACAAACCAAACACCTGTTCTTGGGGTTCTCTAAGCAAAAAAAAAACTTGTAAATCCTATTACTATTTTCTCTGAAAATCTCTAATGTTTATTTTTGTCGTGACGCCATTAATTCAAATGCATATCAATCTATTTATAGCACTTTATTTTTCTTCTCTCGCACGTCTTAAACACATCCTAGGAAAAGAGATGCACCAATCCTAACCCCAACAGGTACAAAGGCATTCTCCCATTTCGAAGAGCCATAACTCTTTGTGTAATCGGAAGTTTCGTCTTACAAAACTCTAGATCTCACAACCAAAGTTCTAAAATTAATAAACATGCCAAAAAAAAAAAGAAGGTTATTTTAAACTAAACGGAAACTCCCGAAAATGGATAATTAAAAAGCAAAAATCCCTTCTATTACTTAAAGATATATCATCCACAACTTTTAAGGATAAATGATGTATCCACGTCCAACTTAAAATGATGGGAACATTGTGTTGAAACAAACTGCATGACGGCCACGGGTTGGGTACAGTTTCTGAAGGAAATATTGTTCTTCGAACGATGGTTACAAAGCGAAAAAAAAAACCAGTACACGTAATTCACAACAGACCGACACATTGCCGTGCGTCCGTGCGCATGATGCACAATGCACTACACTGCACCGTTCCGAACATCCATTACAACAAAAGCAAACCACGCACCACAGTTATCCAACACCAGGAGGAGACTGGCTTAACTCTCAATTCTACCTCACTCCTCCGATCCTAAGGCTAACGCCACGTCTATCTCTGGCTACCGCAATCAGATTTAAACAAGCATCGAACCTGAGGCTCACTATCTCCTCCCTCCCCCCCCTCCACATCATCCCCCTTCCCACCCCGATGGCCTGCCTCCCATCTCAGGTTAAAAGCATCGTATACGTTGATTGAGATTCGACTTAATTTGAGACCCACTCCAGGTTCTTAAACCCCACCCCCCACACTCCAGGTTCACCCCCATTCCAAGATCTCCCTGCTTTCAGGTTCTCTCTCATGACCCTTTAACCCCAAGCACCTGTTATGGGTTGCCTAAATGAATTTAGTTTACACAAGTATAAATGAAAACTTAAAAAAAAACCACCCAAAAAATATCTCTGCAAGCTCTTTGAAAATTTCATCTACACTTGAATCCATTGACGGAAGGATCAGTGCTAACCAATTGATATCTTATTTCTTTTTTCAAGTTCTAAATAATAGTTTGACATCAGCCCTGAACTACAGAATCGAATTCAGATCATTCCAATATAGCTCTCCATTTATTGGATTCATGACCTTTATTAACGCAACTTTGCTTTGAATATGTCCCTCCAATAATGACGTCCTAATTTCCAATCTACATCTGTTTTTGTCATGGTGGATCAGTGCTGTGATGGATTCATACCATCTAATATTACCTTTTACATCAGTGATGTGATGGATTGATACCATCTAATATTGCCTTTTACATCAGTGATGTGATGGATTCATACCATCTAATATTGCCTTTTCTATCAGTGATGTGATGGATTCATACCATCTAATATTGCCTTTTATATCAGTGATGTGATGGATTCATACCATCTAATAATGCCTTTTATATCAGTGATGTGATGGATTCATACCATCTAATATTGCCTTTTATATCAGTGATGTGATGGATTCATACCATCTAATATTGCCTTTTACATCAGTGATGTAATGGATTCATACCATCTAATATTGCCTTTTATATCAGTGATGTGATGGATTCATACCATCTAATATTGCCTTTTACATCAGTGATGTGATGGATTCATACCATCTAATATTGCCTTTTACATCAGTGATGTGATGGATTCATACCATCTAATATTGCCTTTTATATCAGTGATGTGATGGATTCATACCATCTAATATTGCCTTTTATATCAGTGATGTGATGGATTCATACCATCTAATATTGCCTTTTACATCAGTGATGTGATGGATTCATACCATCTAATATTGCCTTTTACATCAGTGATGTGATGGATTCATACCATCTAATA
>CAXITT010000792.1:50148-83466 GCA_964033795.1 Lymnaea stagnalis
GGAAAAAGGAGTCGTTAAAGTAAACCTCGGGTGGTGGGGGGGGGGGGGTGGATTGGATAAAAGAAAGAAGAAATTACGGTCTTTTTCGCAAGTCCATTTGAAACCAGGTTAGATTAAGCCCCCCCCCCCCACCCCTCCCCACCCCACACACTTTTTTATTGTCGACTCTCTGGCTTAAAGATTGGCGTGAGGCTCCCATAAAAACCAGCCCCACAAGTGCTAGGAATGTGGGTGTAATTGGCACACGACGTCAATTGTGGGCCAACATGTTCCAGGTGGATGTGATAATATCCCCACTAATGGGACACGACGCTGATGTAAGGGCGGGGGAGGGGGCAGCTACTGGTTTGAAAGCTTCACAAACAATTCCCAGACTTACACATTTTTGAATTAAAAAAATGGCACTACCACATGTGCTAAGGTGCTATGTTAAGGTGCTATGTTAAGGTGCTATGTTAAGGTGCTATGTTAAGATGCTATGTTAATGTGCCATGTTAAGGTGTTATGTTAAGGTACTATGTTAAGGTGCTATGTTAAGGTGCTTTGTTAAGGTACTATGTTAAGGTGCTATGTTAAGGTGCTATATTAAGGTGCTATGTTAAGGTGCTATGTTAAGGTGAATGTTAAGGTGCTGTGTTAAGGGTTTGGGTTAAAATCTCTTGTGTCTCTTGTAAAATGTTTAATGAAAGAAGTTAATAACTAGCAATGAACCCTTGACCTTAAAAATATGTATACTTGGTCAAATCGTTCATTACTGAATCGTCGAGCGAATCTACCACAAGTCTAATAGAAACAACAGAGAGACACACAGGTTTTCATTCTAAATTGAAGTGTGCTTAATTATTTTAAGTAATATAGTACTTAAGACTGATTTTGAACATTTACAAAAGATGATAAACAATACAGGCTACAACGTGCGTATGTCTACATGATGAGGGGATCTGAAATCTTGTCTGTCTACATGATAAGGACTTATGAAATCTTGTCTGTCTACATGATAAGGACATCTGAAATTTTGTCTGTCTACATGAAAAGGACATCTGAAATCTTGTCTGTCTACATGATAAGAACATCTAAAATCTAGTCTGCCTACATGATAAGAACATCTGAAATCTTGTCTATCTACATGATAAAGACATCTGAAATCCTGTCCCCTTAACATGATAAGGTCTTATAAAATCTTGTCTGTCTACATGATAAGGACATCTGAAATCTTGTCTGTCTACATGATAAGGACATCTGAAATCGTGTCGGTCTACATGATAAGGACATCTGAAATCTTGTCTGTCTTCATGAAAAGGACATCTGAAATCTTGTCTGTCTACATGATAAGGACATCTGAAATCTAGTCTGTTTACATGATAAGGACATCTGAAATCTAGTCTGTCTACATGATAAGGATATCTGAAATCGTGTCTGTCTACATGATAAGGACATCTGAAATCTAGTCTGTCTACATGATAAGGACATCTGCAATCTTTATTAAAATAAAAATCAGCAAGGAAAATAGTTTTTTATTTTTAGTTTAAAGTTCAAATCAATTTTTCTAAATGGTTCAGGATCGCATTACTTAGGACTACACTTATAAACCACAAAGCTGTGAACAGTGGCTATCGGAAACCATGGTAAGAAAGATAGGCCCAGTGAGGCCATATTTTGATACGGACAGGGTAGATAAGCGAACATGAAAACCCCGATATATCAAGCATTAGTATTCTCCCGTGAGCTCTAAAAAAATAATTTGATACTAAATTATGACGTACCAATGCAATTAGCTTGAACTAAGCTACATGATCACTGGACATTCACTGGACATTCACTGGGCATTCACTGGGCATTCACTGGACATTCACTGGGCATTCAATGGACATTCGCTGGGCATTCACTGGGCATTCACTGGACATTCGCTGGGCATTCACTGGGCATTCACTGGACATTCACTGGACATTCACTTGACATTCACTGGAGATTCACTGGACATTCACTGGACATTCACTGGACATTCACTGGACATTCACTGGACATTAACGAATTGAAGCCATTACTGTTTAAAATTGAGATCGCAAGTCGCAGCGTGCCCGCGCTTAACTGTTTATTAAACAAAAATGAAGCTCTCAAGCATGTGAAACTTTGGTTCGACCATCGTAAGCAACCTTCATGCGCCCAAGAAAGCTGATTGCGCTGTCAAGATGACCCATTAGACTTATTTATTATTATTTTATTTTTTTGTACTTCCCTTATTCTAGAAAGAGATATCATTTTCCCATTGTATTTAATATATCACAGTCGCAAGAACTTTTTTTCAAAAAGTTGCCATTCTTTTTCTTTGCAGATCATGCATCCTGAAAAATGACGTCATTTATGGTGTTCACGTAAGCCAGGAACACAACACAGGTACTCAACCAATCAATCTCTGCCGGCGAGCGAACTGTTGGCTGCTGTACCGGAAGTAGGTTGTTTTTTTTCCTAGATGGCTAGTTTCAGCTTAAAAATAAAAGTTGGTTGAGGAGGTGGGTGGAAGGGTTGAGGATGTGGGTGGAAGGGTTGAGGAGGTGGGTGGAAGGGTTGAGGAGGTGGGTGGAAGGGTTGAGGGGGTGGGTGGAAGGGTTGAGGATGTGGGTGGAAGGGTTGAGGAGGTGGGTGGAAGGGTTTAGGAGGTGGGTGGAAGGTTATAGGGTGGAGATAGAGACGGAATCGTTCATTTTCGCAAGGCTAAAAAATAGCAGGTAAATCTTGTATGTGTTGTTTTTTTTTTAAATCGGTGAATAAGCGTACTACATTATTAAAATTAGAGAATGAAACTTAACAATATCTAACCGGAGACCCGAAGTAGAGTCAATCTGCATACACTACTTAAGGGAAGATCTGATTTTAAGACACTTTAGATTACCACAGGGAAAATGTGTATTGCTGGCTTCGAGCTAAATATCATCTCTGAACCCTTAAATAGACAAAATATCATCTCAGAACCTTAAATAGGCAAAATATCATCTCAGAACCTTAAATAGGCAAAATATCATCTCAGAACCTTAAATAGGCAAAATATCATCTCAGAACCTTAAATAGGCAAACTATCATCTCAGAACCTTAAATAGGCAAAATATCATCTCAGAACCTTAAATAGGCAAAATATCATCTCAGAACCTTAAATAGGCAAAATATCATCTCAGAACCTTAAATAGACAAACAATCATCTCAGAACCTTAAATAGGCAAAATATCATCTCAGAACCTTAAATAGGCAAAATATCATCTCAGAACCTTAAATAGGCAAAATATCATCTCAGAACCTTAAATAGGCAAAATGTCATCTCAGAACCTTAAATAGACAAAATATCATCTCAGAACCTTAAATAGACAAAATATCATCTCAGAACCTTAAATAGACAAAATATCATCTCAGAACCTTAAATAGGCAAAATATCATTTCAGAACCTTAAATAGACAAAATATCATCTCAGAACCTTAAATAGGAAAAATATCATCTCAAAACCTTAAATAGACAAACAATCATCTCAGAACCTTAAATAGGCAAAATAACCTCTCTGAACATTATTGAACAAGATATCATTTTAGAACCATAAAAAAATGACATCTCTAAACTGTAAACCAAAAAAAAAAATATGTAATCTCAGATCCTTAAATGAACAAAATATCATCTCTGAACCTTCAATAAACAAAATATCATCTCCGAATCTTGAATAAACAAAATATCATCTCCGAATCTTGAATAAACAAAATATCATCTCCGAATCTTGAATAAACAAAATATCATCTCAGAACCTTAAAATGAACACTATATCATCTCAGAACCTTAAAATGAACACTATATCATCTCAGAACCTTAAAATGAACACTATATCATCTCAGAACCTTAAAATGAACACTATATCATCTTGAAATCTTAAAGTAAAAAAAAACAACAACAACATATCGTTCCTACCAAAGACACAAAAGTACATTCGATTTCCGCTAAACAAATCACCTGGATGGATCGATATCATTATGAGAAACAGGCGCACTCAAAGTGACAGCACGGAAAACAAATAACCACAGTGGAATAAAAAACAAATTTAAAAAGCCATTATAATAACAAAGACAATCCAATGACACAAACTCTACGACAACAAGCAACAACCGATCACCGTTATGCAAAAAATGAAACAATTTTAGTCCAGAACCAGTTCAAGCGATTGAAGCCGTAATGTTACTGTAGTAAAATGAATCAAAGCATTGTCGCTATTCTGGTACCACAAGCGTTATGACGTCACACTGTCACGTGACGAATCAGTCCAAACGTTAAAAAAAAAATAAGTTTGTGAGCCAGGCCATTGGTTCTGGTCCTTTCAGAACAGCTAGTCCGTGGGTGAGTGATGGTGATTGGTGGCACCACGCCTAATTTTGTATATGGCGGTTGGGGAAGGGGGTAGGGTGAAATCATGTGGGGGGGAGGGGGGCGCCACTCCGATTTAGTTCTGACGTTATATAACGATGAGCTAACTTCAGCGCCTGACTGGCCGTGTTTACCTTAGAGTGGCCGGATAAAAGAAGAGAGGGTGGTGAGGTGTAGGGAGGCAGGCAAGGGGGGTGGGGAGTAGGGAAGCAGGGGATCGGATATAGGGAGGCAGTGGGGTAATGTAAACAGAGCTGTTTGTTGATTCGTGGGGAAATCTTGGACAAGAGCAGGTTAAGTAAAGCTTAGGAGGATAAAAGAGGTGGGGGTAAGGGGGGTGGGGTGCAGGAGAATAACGTGTCCAAAGAGTGTTGATTTTTATTTTGTGGGGTGTGGGGTGGGAGAAAGAGATGATGGGTGGAAAGAGCTACCTGTAGGAAGATTTCTGTGGTGGAAATATCTGAGTTTAACACACGGCAGGTGGTGTTGGTGAGGTGAACTCTGGTAATGATGTAGACCAGGCTGGCACAACTCAAAATGTAAGGCGGGCCGTAATACTTTGGGAAAAACGTGTGCGGGCCAAAAGAAAATAGGACAGGGGCGAAAGCTGATTAATAAAATAATAAAATAATAAAAATAACGAATATTTCGTTACAGGTAAGTGTTTGTGGGCCGTATATTGTGCGGGCCTGATCTATTTCCAGTACATCGCCATTACATAGAAATATCACATTATCTACGATTTTCCAACAACTGGAGGTAGTGGGGATACTTTGTCGTAAAGCTGAGATAGTGGGGATAGACTGTCGTATAGCTGAAGTAGTGGGAATAGATAGTGGGAAAGGTGAGTTAGTGGGGATAGATTGTCGTAAAGCTGAGATAGTGGAAATAGATTGTCGTAAAGCTGAGATAGTGGGGATAGATTGTCGTAAAGCTGAGATAGTGGGGATAGATTGTCGTAAAGCTGAGATAGTGGGGATAGATTGTCGTAAAGCTGAGATAGTGGGAATATACTGTCGTATTGCTGAAGTAGTGGGAATAGATAGTGGGAAAGGTGAGTTAGTGGGGATAGATTGTCGTAAAGCTGAGATAGTGGAAATAGATTGTCGTAAAGCTGAGATAGTGGGGATAGATTGTCGTAAAGCTGAGATAGTGGGGATAGATTGTAGTAAAGCTGAGATAGTGGAAATAGATTGTCGTAAAGCTGAGATAGTGGGGATAGATTGTAGTAAAGCTGAGATAGTGGGGATAGATTGTCGTAAAGCTGAGATAGTGGGAATATACTGTCGAATTGCTGAAGTAGTGGGAATAGATAGTGGGAAAGGTGAGTTAGTGGGGATAGATTGTCGTAAAGCTGAGATAGTGGAAATAGATTGTCGTAAAGCTGAGATAGTGGGGATAGATTGTCGTAAAGCTGAGATAGTGGGGGATAGATTGTCGTAAAGCTGAGATAGTGGGGATAGATTGTCGTAAAGCTGAGATAGTGGGGATAGATTGTAGTAAAGCTGAGATAGTGGAAATAGATTGTCGTAAAGCTGAGATAGTGGGGATAGATTGTAGTAAAGCTGAGATAGTGGAAATAGATTGTCGTAAAGCTGATGTAGAAGTTACTTTTTGATGTGATGCTGAGACATAGATGACACAATTGGTCGTCATGGTGACGTAGAGGTGGTCCTAGGCTGTCGTGGAGATGTATAGGTGACACTGGAATGTGATTTGGATGAGGCACCATTTCTTCTGGATTAGGAAAGTGATAGCATCATCATGTGTCATGTCAATATGTCATGTCTATGTAACTTGTCAATGTATCGTGTTGATATATATTTGACCAGCTCTTTCAGTTCATAATTTTGACAAGAGAAATATTCGATTTTATTGTATAATATATAAGTTCAGAAATTCTGTTGATTGATCAAAATTTTTAAATCAAAACTGCATTATTTTCTTAAAAGGTATTTATAATACAATCCCTCTGTCCGCTGAGTGACCCCCCAGAGTCTTTGAGGAGTCCATTTGAAAAACAAGATTGTTGTAGCGTGTAAGACATGACGTCATAGGGTCTGTCATTCCATGGCGGAAATCTATTAATAGAACATCCGGGCGCACAGACCGGCCAATCTCATTTAGATATAACATTTCCTGGTATTCCGTTTGGCCAATCTCTCAGCAGCTGTTCGGCACTGCTACACTGACGTCAGCCTTAACCTAGACGAAAACGTGTTTACAAATTTATTTTACGAACGATTTTACAAAACAAATTGTCTCTGTTATTTTTATCTATATCTATATCTATATATTCATATATATATATATATATATATATATATATATATATATATATATACTATATATACAAAATTTTTATACATATCTATTAAATTGTGCTCCAGAAAAAAAAAGAGTGTTTATATATTTATTTTACGAACGATTTTATAAAACATATTGTCTCTGTTATTTTTATATATATATATATATATATATTTATATATATATATATATATATATATATATATATATATATATACAACATATACAACATTTTTAGATCCCTTGGTCATAGAGCGGCCTACAGTAAAAAAGTCCGCAAAAGAGCATTACTTTTTTAAATGTGTTTGCAGCCGTTAAGATGAAGAGGTGTCCGGTGTGGAGACCGTCTACAATGGAAGCAAAGGGTCACGTGACTCTATTGAAAAGCGGCTTCAAACTCTTTGAGAGTGGACATTCCGGCAAATTCAACATGTCCATTATTCAGAATTCAACATGTCCATTATTCAAAGCGATTGTCTAAAGTGAAGGCGAAGCTCTGAAAGTATAGAGTTAGGGTTAGTTCGAAAGGGAAGCAACTCACCAAATGACTCCTTTCTGATGTGCCGGCGCTCCTACTCCCTACCTGGTGGTAGAGGACCGTCGTGTGTTTCTCCTTCTTCTTCTCCATGTACCTCTCCTCCTCATTGACCCCCATGTACCTCTCCTCCTCGTTCAACTCCCTGTACCTCTCCTCCTCATTCAACTCCCTGTACTCCATTTGCCTCTGCAGGGTGTCGAACTTGCTGGACACATTGTTGAAATAATCCTCAATGTTCTCGAGAATTTGATGAGGCATCGTTCGAAATGATTGTGTTATTCAATCTCTGTGCTATCTCCCGAAGGCGAGTTTTTCACCAGTCGAAATACACGAAACTAAACACTCTTTTTATATAATAGAGACATTTTTGTTGGTAAAAATTTACAACTACAACTTCTTAACGTAATTGCGATTAGAAACGGGCATGATGTCTAGATGTAGAGTTATTCTTAAAACAAGCACAAGCTAATACTCAGACGAAATTGCCAAAGGAGACAATTTAATACTCAGACGACATTCCCAAAGGAGACAATTTAATACTCAGACGACATTGCCAAAGGAGACAATTTAATACTCAGACGACATTCCCAAAGGAGACAATTTAATACTCAGATGACATTGCCAAAGGAGACAATTTAATACTCAGACGACATTCCCAAAGGAGACAATTTAATACTCAGATGACATTGCCAAAGGAGACAATTTAATACTCAGACGACATTGCCAAAGGAGACAATTTAATACTCAGACGACATTCCCAAGGAGACAATCACATTCTCGGGCGACATTGGATCAGGATATTAAGAGAAAAGACCCGCTGGGTTCTAGCCTTACAAAAATAAAAGAGTTCACCTCTCATTTTCTAACACACAATAGGCATACACCACTTCTGCACCCTACGTGCCGACCTTTAAGCAATAGTCCTACAGACAGTCCTACAGACAGTCCTACTCCCTGCCCGTGGCTCTCTATCGATAAATATAACAGTCGTCCCCCACCTTAATATATTTCAACCTTTTCACTTGAGCTTTTTTTTTGTTTTCCTCATTCATGACTATAATCATAAAACGTGTTGAGTGTGGGGGGTGGGGGGGGGGGGGGGGGGGGGTTCCGGTTGTGAATGGGAAGCAGCCACACCAGAAACAAAATATCTGTCAGAGATTACAAGCACACATCATCGGATTGTTAAACCTCAAAAATAACATAGAGCAATGTTAAAAGCTTGTCAACAGAGCAGTGCTAATGCATGTAGGACTTCACTCACAAGTAGTTTCCCAAATTCCTACAACCTCACACTCGGTCTCTTCATTAAATTGAACATATTCTATAATGTTTTTAAATATATTCCAGCTTGTACCTGGACATTATCAACATCTGAACATTATCAACATCTAAACATTATCAACATCTAAACATTATCAACATCTAAATATTATCAACATCTGAACATTATCAACATCTAAACATTATCAACATCTGAACATTATCAACATCTAAACATTATCAACATCTGAACATTATCAACATCTAAACATTATCAACATCTGAACATTATCAACATCTAAACATTATCAACATCTGAACATTATCAGCTCATTAATCACATTCCAAAACTCTAGAGATGGACCCTGAAAGCACACGTGGGAGGCACGATACAATACATCCAGGCAACACATCCAGGCAGCAGACGTGAACACATCATGGACAAACGATCCATAAACATTCTTGACCCACCGAAAACCTCTGCATCCATATCCTCATCCCAGTCCTGGCTTCATCCAACGACAGCCAAACTCAAGTCTAGCAGAGCCACTTAGTCGACCAACAAACCCGAGCTTACACCACCAAACAGTATCGTTTACAAACTGCACCACCTCCCCCACCAGCACCACCACCACCACCCACCCCCACCACACCAGATTTGCGTGGGTCTGGAGGGGAGAGAAGTCATATTTCCTTATCACACTTACATTACCAGAACTCAGCATCGGTTATCGTAATAGATGGGGTGTGGGGGAGCAATGTGTGGGAGAGTGGAAGACAAGGCAACACGGCTCACACACACACACACACAGTATGGTGTGAACATTAATTAATTACGAACCACTGATTGACAGTGAGGTTTTTTTTTTGGGGGGGGGAATAGTTGGCTTCTGGAGGTCTTAATTCAGAGGTTCTCAAGGTGGCTGTGATGACGTCTTTTCGTGGTGATCTCGGATTGACAGTAGCTAGACCTACCAAGAGAGATGTTACTAAGAGATGAGAGATGTTTTGAGAGCTGGAATAAGGGAGATGTGTGAATGAAGCTCTTACGTTTTCAACAGGAGGTGCAAAACTATTTAGCCAAATATCAATCAATGAATGGAAAATGAACTATACTATTTACTATATTATTGCTGCTACTCGTTGTTCAATGAGAAAAGTCTGGCATCTAAACACAAGTTACAGCACAGCAATCAAACTTTCTTTATGAGGAAATGAACAATTTATCCCTCATTTTCTTGATGTTGAATAAACAAATCTGGCAAAATCTTCCGACGGCGAATTGACCCACTTCCCGTCAACCCATCAGGCTAAAACTTGGCACATAGAGTCGTTGCCGATGACAACACATACTTTCACATTTTCAGCTCAAAAAATATTACAGAGAATCCTACATCCAGAGAAAAGATGAAGGAGATATGATGACGCTGATTTCACGAAATAAAATTCCCGATAACTGCACTAAATGAGATTCTTCTTTTTTTAAAAAAATACCGCAAGTGCGTTTGGTGAGTAATATTTTAACTTTGTTTTTGTCTGAAAATAGTTGGTGAAACAAGTCGGCGGTCCAAAAGCAGTGGTGGGTCATTAGAATAGTAATGTATTCCAGGGGCTTGAACAAAATGTGTGGTTGCAAGCTTTGGGGGAGACGCCCTAATTTGGGATTCAGTGCGTTGCTTGAATGCTTGAATGTTTTACATTTTTAGCGCCCCTCCCAACCCCCCCCCCCCAAAAAAAAAAAAAAAAAAAAAAAAAATTTTTTGATTTGAATTTTTTTAAAATATTTTTTTCTTAAAAACTTTTTTTTATTGGGGGAGACGCCCTAATTTGGGGTTCAGTGCGTTGCTTTAATGCTTAAATGTTTTACATTTTTAGCGCCCCCCCCAACCCCCCCCCCCCAAAAAAAAACAAAAAAAAAACAACAATTGTTCGATTTGACATTTTTGAAATGATTTTTTTCCGAAAAACTTTGTTTTTCAACGTTTATTGAATTATTGTTATCAAAACATATTTTTTAAATTTAAAAAAAAAATCGATTTAGCGATTTTTTGTTGACAAGAATTATTGTGTCCGTCAATTTCTCAGTCAACCAAGAAGCAGCATTACAGGCTTTGATTTGACCCGTAATATATATCATACCTGTACTGGTCAAAGGGTTGTGATGCCAGGAAGTGAGTATTGTTTACAGGTCAGCCACGATGTGCGGTAAATCAATCTAAGGTCCAGCAGGCGTTCTTAGTGAAAACTGTTTATGCGAATGTCTCCTGCAAGTCTTTATTCTGTTTACGTGTCTTAATTCTGTCTACAGATCTTAATTCTGTCTGCATATTGCATACCTTAATTCTGTCTACGTGTCTTAATTCTGTCTACATGTCTTAATTCTGTCTACAGATCTTAATTATGTCTACAATCTTAATTCTGACTACATTTCCTAATTCTGTCTACATGTCTTAATTATGTCGATATGTCTTAATTCTGTCTACATGTCTAAATTATGTCTACATGCCTTAATTCTGTCTACATGTCTTAATTCTGTCTACATGTCTTAATTATGTCTACATGTCTTAATTATGTCTACATGTCTTAATTATGTCTTAATTCTGTCTACAGATCTTAATTCTGTCTACATTTCTTAATTATGTCTACATTTCTTAATTCTGTCTACATTTCTTAATTATGTCTACATTTCTTAATTCTGTCTACATGGCTTAACGATCAGATCGGCGCCTGGGATCCAGGACGACTGGCACAGGTTTGAAGGCTTACATAATGGCTTATCAGCATATGGCGCTTACCTGTACCCTGGGCTGATCTTAAAATATGACAAGTTTTGTGAGGGGGTCGTGATTCGGTCGTGAGGGGGTCGTGAGAGGGGAGTGAGGGAATGGGAGGTAACTGGATAATAACACAGGAGATTTGTTGATAAACACACACTAGAGATAATATATGCAGACGGCGTATGAGTCATTTAAAAAAACAACAACCACCAGTTGTTGAAATCTGCAAATGCGGACACTTTCCTGCTGGTCCAGCACTAATCAGCTTGCGACCTTCACCAGCAACCCTTTCTTATCTCACAGCTTGAGAAACCTTGTATACATAAAGTTACCATGGGCTTCCCCACCCATCTTTTACGCACATTGCTCATTTAATTATCTACTTCCCCTTTGAGAATGTCCAACTCTAAAATATTATGTCTTTGATCTAAACTACCGAATAAAATTCCCATGCATTCCAACTATATGCAATAATCAAGCGTCACGTGATATGTTTTGGCCCCTGATCAGAGTTCAGGGGAAAAAATAGTTAATCGCCTCTTTATAAAAGATGCACCATTTTACGACGCCAAAGTGCAGTGCGCATTCTTGAGGTGTGCTTCCCAGCTCAACACGCGCCAGACGTTTTCCATTACTTGATCTCCCTCATGTCTCCCGTGTTTGTAGATGGGTGGGCAGGGGGTCGGAGGCGTATAGGATGAAGGCCAGAGGAAAGAGAGAGGTGGGGGGGGGGCTGAGACGCTGTTCCACCTCACCATGTCATTAGCTCCACGGGTTCATCCCGGTCCGACCGCGGGGAGTAATCTCGGAAGCAAAATGTTGATAGGCGGGTTCGAGGTTTTTACTTTGATGGGATGTTTTCATGACAACATAGCTGGGGTTCTCTGTGTTACGCCAACAACGGTGAGTTGGAGATTACGTTCTGGTCAGTCAAAAATTAAAGCATGAGGCAGGGTAGAAGTGATGAGTCAATATCGACTCAAAGATTTAACATTTACCTACCAACATCGTCGGGGAAACCAGAGTTGTTTTGAGCAACGATTGGACTCCATTGCATAGCCAAGTTCAGCGGTTCAAGGGCAACCGGTCGAGAGATGTCTTCTAGGTACTGATAGTTTGAGGACATCGAATTAACGGGACACTCAAAAGTGAACTAATGAATGGGGGGGGGGGGGATTAAAAGAAAACTTTCAATGACTCTCCACTTGGCTAACGTAGGGAGGGCAAAACCCCGAAGCAAAACATCCAGTAAANGGGATCATTAACAGTTAAGTCACGTCGCCGCAATCACGCGTTGACACAGCTGATGACAACTGACAGGATTGTAACACTGCCCCGCGGCTTGGAGGGGTTTTAACTCGAACATGGCTGTCAAAGTTGAACATGAATGAAGAGAGCTTGAGAAGTTTTCATTGACGGCATTTTAGTCAGGGGCGTACGAAAGGGTGGGGTTGGGGGGGGGGGTTCTGCTACGTAGGGCACATTTTTTTCTCTTTATATCTCGGGGCAAAATTTACGGCCAAACTGTTAAGTTTTTTTCGTGAAAGAGAGGTGGTCGAAAGCTTGGTCCGCCCCGGGTGCCAATAACCATAGCTACGCCCCTGGTTTTAGTAGCGTCAGTATGAGTACTTCCCACGCAAATTTCCTTGGACTAATTTGCTTATCGTTGTTTTAAGCCGTTTAGCCTTAGAAGGCATGCTACACGTCCCGGTTAAGAAACCATTTCCACGTGTCCCGATGTCCCAACCTCCCGGTTAAGAAACCATTTCCACGTGTCCCGATGTCCCGGTTTCAATCTCAGTTTATTATAATTGTAGTAATCCCCCCCCCACCCCCGGGCCTTATTGTGGTAGTCTCGCAATTGTACAAAATGTCAATAGCCAGACCTTAGTAAGTACCTTGTGCAGCTAAAATAAAATTATGTGTGTACATACTGTCAAGATTTAAGCTTCAAACAGGAAACGAACGATTGTTTAAGTGTACATTTGACGCCTGTTTGAATATAAGGCTTGTGCCAAATGTGGCGTCTACAAGCCATGGTCCATGAGAAGATGTAAGAAACAATACCAGCTATACAGTCTGCAAGCCATGGTCCATGAGAAGATGTAAGAAACAATACCAGCAATACAGTCTACAAGCCGTGGTCCATGAGAAGATGTAAGAAACAATACCAGCAATACAGTCTACAAGCCATGGTCCATGAGAAGATGTAAGAAACAATACCAGCTATACAGTCTACAAGCCATGGTCCATGGGAAGATGTAAGAAACAATACCAGCTATACAGTCTACAAGCCATGGCCCATGGGAAGATGTAAGAAACAATACCAGCTATACAGTCTACAAGCCATGGCCCATGGGAAGATGTAAGAAACAATACCAGCTATACAGTCTACAAGCCATGGTCCATGAGAAGATGTAAGAAACAATACCAGCTATACAGTCTACAAGCCATGGCCCATGAGAAGATGTAAGAAACAATACCAGCTATACAGTCTACAAGCCATGGCCCATGAGAAGATGTAAGAAACAATACCAGCTATACAGTCTGCAAGCCATGGCCAATGGGAAGATGTAAGAAACAATACCAGCAATACAGTCTGCAAGCCATGGCCCATGGGAAGATGTAAGAAACAATACCAGCTATACAGTCTACAAACCATGGCCCATGAGAAGATGTAAGAAACAATACCAGCTATACAGTCTACAAGCCATGGCCCATGAGAAGATGTAAGAAACAATACCAGCTATACAGTCTACAAGCCATGGCCCATGGGAAGATGTAAGAAACAATACCAGCTATACAGTCTGCAAGCCATGGCCCATGAGAAGATGTAAGAAACAATACCAGCTATACAGTCTACAAGCCATGGCCCATGGGAAGATGTGAGAAACAATACCAGCTATACAGTCTACAAGCCATGGCCCAGGGGAAGATACAAGTAACATACCCGCAGTACTATCGTCTCATGACTAGAGTATCCAGTCTCAAAACTCCCTGTTCATAATACCGTCACTGAGTAGCCCTTGCAACCAGTGAAGTATCCCCTTCATAATCATGCACAGTTACATCGTGAACCCCTCTGAAACATAGGAGTCAGGAATGATCACTACATTGAGCGTGGGGCCTCAAAATATAGAAGTCTGTTCCTCAATGCTAAGCTTTTAAGATATTTTTGAATAAGCGATAAAGACAGCTCTTAGAAAATACATTCAAGTGAGAAATCGCTTTCCTCTAACCAAATCCCTGAAACACACAAGATGGCTTTCCTCTAACCAAATCCCTGAAACACACAAGATGGCTTTCCTCTAACCAAATCCCTGAAACACACAAGATGGCTTTCCTCTAACCAAATGCCTGAAACACACAAGATGGCTTTCCTGGCTTTGAGTGACACCCATTGGCGTACCTAAACAAAACGCCGGCAGGGGCAACATGTCATATTTGCGCCTCCCGCCCCTCCCGGGCATACATCTATTAAATAATGTTGGGAACATAACAGTGCCAAGTCAGGTCAGTAGCACCACTACCCTACATTTCTTTTTTGCGCCTATAGGTTCTCCTATAGGTCCCATTTTCAAGGCTAGAAATAATGATACCACGAGCCCTAGGTACTGAATTTTCTGTTCAATTATAAATCTATTTCATTGGTCTGGTAGTAAGTCTACACCCACGTCTTTGCGTAACTTACGCAACGTCCCATCCGACGATTGTCACAACATCATATCGAATATCATACACCTATCTCTGAAGTTATTCCACACACAACATTTCACACAGAGACTCAACAGGAACGGTTCTACTCTGAAAGAACAACACTCCTGATAGCCGAAGAACACGCGGAACTCCAAAATACTCTCCAAAACGGAATACACCCTTACCGAGAACACACGGAGGGAAATCCTCTCAAGTACACACACACAAAGGACCAACCTCACACAACGCTCCCCACGAGGGCTACACACAAAGCCCCAGACAACGCCAGCAACATAAATTGCACCTCTCCACTCCCCTGTGCAACCCCCTACCTCACAGAAGTATTAATGCCAAAAAATTAAAAGCGATGATGTCTTCTAAACTCAGCAAGAAAGGGAAACGACCACAAACAACAACCACACAAAAAAAAAACAACAAAAAAACAAAAACAAAAAAACAGATGGAATAAAAGGGAGATAAAATGCAATGTCTGAATTCTTTGTGCTGAGGTAAACACAAGCAAAGTCATTATTCTTCTCTCTCTCTTTTCATTTCTCTCTCTCTCTCTTTTTATCTCTCTCTCTCTCTTTCTCTCTCTTTCTCCTTCTCTATCTCTATCTCTCTTTATATCTCTCTCTTTCTCTTCATTTCTCTATCCATTTCTCCTAATCTTTTTATCTCTCTCACTTTATCTCTCTCACCCCTCTCTCTCTCTCTCTTTCTATTCTATTTATACCTCTTCCTCTCTCTTGATCTCTCTCTCTCTTTATCTCTCTCAAGCTCTCTCTATCTATCTCTCCATATCTCTTTATCTCTCTTCTTTAATTTTCTCCCCTCCCCCTCTCTCTATACATCCCACTTGTATCTTGATTACAAAACTTGTTTAAACCTGACTACACGATCAGTACCCATTGTTTCAACCCGGAAGTGAACCACGAGATAATTACGTAACCGTTTAAAAACACTATGTCTCTGAAGTGGAAGACATTTTGATAGTGCTTCAGTGGAACATTTCACACTTACATTTAATGAATTGGGCTCCGTTGATTACATCGGCGTTTATTGTATTGCCATCCCTGTCTTACATTGGTCATCACTGTCACAAGAGCCGTCCCTGTCTGACATTGTCATCACTGACACAAGGGGACATCACAATCTGACATTGTCATCACTTTTACAAGAGCCATCCCTGTCTTGCATTGGTCATCACTGTCACAAGAGCCGTCCCTGTCTGACAATGTCATCACTGACACAAGGGGACATCACAATCTGACATTGTCATCACTTTTACAAGAGCCATCCCTGTCTGACATTGTCATCACTGCCACAAGACAAGGCTCTAATATTTAAACTGTAAGCGATCAACAGACATCGTTTGTCGTTAATACATAAATGTCTCACCCTCCGAGATCACGTTTTCTACTATAAGTAAGGATATAATATGGGAGATACCATTATAACGCATGGGAGATACCATTATAACGCATGGGAGATACCATTATAACGCATGGGAGATACCATTATAACGCATGGGAGATACCATTATAACGCATGGGAGATACCATTATAACGCATGGGAGATACCATTATAACGCATGGGAGATACCATTATAACGCATGGGAGATACCATTATAACGCATGGGAGATACCATTATAACGCATGGGAGATACCATTATAACGCATGGGAGATACCATTATAACGCATGGGAGATACCATTATAACGCATGGGAGATACCATTATAACGCGAGTTTGACAGAATGAATTGTTTCAAAAAATTATAACTGGATCTAAACTCTTAAGAAACACAAAGAGGGAAATGTATTTCTGTTTCAACATAAGACTTTTGCTCAGATAAAGTGGGGAGGATATAGAAGTTACTGGACTGTAAGATACACAATATGGACGGTCAAACTTTTTACGTAATATGGACGGCCGAACCTTATACATAATATGAACGATCAAACCTTATACAGAATGTGGACGGTAAAACCTTATACACAATATGTGGCGTCAAACCTTATGCACAATATGTGGCGTCAAACCTTATACACAATATGGACGGTAAAACCTTATACACAATATGTGGCGTCAAACCTTATACACAATATGGACGGTAAAACCTTATACACAATATGTGGCGTCAAACCTTATACACAATATGTGGCGTCAAACCTTATACACAATATGTGGCGTCAAACCTTATACACAATATGGACGGTAAAACCTTATACACAATATGGACGGTAAAACCTTATACACAATATGTGGCATCAAACCTTATACACAATATGGACGGTAAAACCTTATACACAATATGGACGGTAAAACCTTATACACAATATGTGGCGTCAAACCTTATACACAATATGTGGCGTCAAACCTTATACACAATATGGACGGTAAAACCTTATACACATTATGGGGCGTCAAACCTTATACACAATATGTGGCGTCAAACCTTATACACAATAAGGACGATCAAACTTCACATACAATCTGGGCGGTAAATGAAAGACAATAAATCACATATGAATGACATCTGCTGAAATACTTCTAGGTTATTGTAAGGAAAATACTTCCTGTTTGAATCCCCCCCCCCCACACACACACAGAAGAACGCGTGACTTTCACTTCTTAGGCTAAATATCACCTCACCAGCGAACATGTGACTCTTACAATTGAACCTAAATACCCCCCCCCCCTTTTTTCCACCAATAAACACTTACTTCTAAGCCAAACAGCCCCCCCTACCAGTGAACACTTGACTCGAACTTCGCTGAATAATTAATGACACCCTTAACAGAAATATCAACTTACAATTGAACCTAAATCCCCCCCCCCCCTTTTTTCCACCAATAAACACTTACTTCTAAGCCAAACAGCCCCCCCTACCAGTGAACACTTGACTCGAACTTCGCTGAATAATTAATGACACCCTTAACAGAAATATCAGAATAAAATCCTATGAAGTAACGAAAATATCCTATACGATCCACTACCACAATAATCTCCAACAACACGACTATGCCCGTGACGTCAGAGCCACACGGCAGGAGTGGAAGCGGGGAGACAAGACGGGCAACTGAACTTTCAAGAAAACTAACTCCAAAATAATGGACGAAAAAATGTCTCCTGTTGATTTGAAATCAGAAAAATTTGACACTTTAAACAATGAAACGTTTTCAAAGCCAGAGCTTCTGTCTCCAGTCAACTGTTACCGGTGTACGTAAGACGCTTCCAGTCCACCTAACACACTACTTTCGTGTGATTCTATCTGGGAATACCTTCTCGTGACGAGACGATAAAAAAAAAAATTCCCAAACCAAACAGTAAGGAAACGAACTAAATATAAGTTCACACATGTCGCAACATCAAACTTGATTCGCTTAAAAAAAACAAAAAACAAAAACAACAGAATTTTTTTTTAAAAAGAGGGCCTTTATCTAAGTACTCACTTATGCAGCCTACACATCATTAGAGTAACACTTTTCGTCTGAGATAGTCTGGGAATTCCCAGCTCTAAAAATAAATCAATGCTTTTAAAAATAGTTTTAACAAAATGCTTATTTAATCATCACCAGAAGCATTTCCAACAATTCATCATTTGTTACAATAAACATCACATGTTTTGGAAGGACCGGCACTTCAACCATAAAAAAAACACAAAACCGACAGCCCGCCAACGCCCGCTGGACATAGCAGCAATAATAGCCATAAAAACTGCCGTAAACCGAGTCGAGACGATGACGTATTTCCGCTCTACAAAGCAGGTCTTCACCAGCGTAGGTTTCCCACATTTTCAGCTTGCTGTCAACCCCCTTCCCTCCCCCCCCTCTCCCGGCTTCTCATAGCGGGCATGGACTGTATGAATCGGTTTACTGGTAACTGGAGACCGGGTCAGGGTCAAGACGAGACGTCACACGTCAGTTGGGAGTGAGTTTTTTGGGAGGCAGAACATCGTAGAAGGGTTTCTTGTAAGTTACATGAAGTACGGCGTTCAGTGTTCAGTTATCTAGTGGGGTGAGCAACGTTGTGGCTCTATGGCAGCGGTTTTCAATCTGTGGGTCACGACCCCTTTCGGGGGAGGGGATCGAAAGACCCTTACACAGGGGTCGCCTAAGACAATCGGAAAACACATATTTATGAAGTAGCAGCGAAAATAAATTTATGGTCGGGTTGGGGGTGGGGGTGGTCACCACAACATATGGAAGTGTATAAAAGGGTCCCTATATTAAGAAGGTTGAGAGCCACCGCTGTATGGGATACGACCGCTTAGAATTAGTAATTGATTGAGGGTTTTTTTCCCCGCTTTCGTAGCATTGATCGCCTGGGCTAAGCGGGCCAGGGATGGGATGACGACACTGAGGATTCACAGGATAGAAACTCATCAGATTGAAGATCTTCTGTGTGCTATTTAAAAATGAAAATAAAAATATTTTCGACTCTAATCGAGATAATGGAATAAGGTTTACAAAAAAACAACAACAACAACAGACAGCGGCAGAGTGATCTCCCTCACCCTAAAACCAGCCAATGACAAGACAATGTGATCTCCCTCACCCTAAAACCAGCCAATGACAAGACAATGTGATCTCCCTCACCCTAAAACCAGCCAATGACAAGACAATGTGATCTCCCTCACCCTAAAACCAGCCAATGACAAGACAATGTGATCTCCCTCACCCTAAAACCAGCCAATGACAAGACAATGTGATCTCCCTCACCCTAAAACCAGCCAATGACAAGACAATGTGATCTCCCTCACCCTAAAACCAGCCAATGACAAGACAATGTGATCTCCCATACCCTTAAACCAGCCAATGACAAGACAATTTGATCTACCCCACCTTAAAACCAGCCAATGACAAGAAAATTTGATTTACCCCACCCTAAAACCAGCCAATGACAAACAATGTTTCAGCTTCAAGAGAAGTATCTTTTGTTTTAGCCCGAGATATCGTACACTTCTCAAAATGAGCTCTCTCTCCCCCCCCCCAATGAAGTCCCGATCCACTACTTTAAATGAAGCTTGAGGACACTTGTCGTCAAGCTGATATAGCAATGGGTGTAGCACGTTTGTCAATGAGTTTTAAAAGTGCGCTGTCACAAGTGTTGTCAAACGTGACAAGGGCGTGACAAGGGCGACGGAATTGGACCCTCGCGAGATGCACACACTTCAAGAGACAGCAATTTCAACGCCTTTCATCTGACCTCATTAACTGAATGTTTGTGAAGTTGGCGAAAGCATGCTGCCGTATGAATTTAAAAAAAACCCAAAAACATTAGAATTTCGGTTCCACAAAGATTGCCGACAACATCAGCACTTGTGTACAGAAAAAGTAATCTCGAATCATCTAAAAAATACAACTTTTTTAAGATTGCGAAACTATTCTCCATCTGTCACATCATTGGCGTTGTCACAGTGAGTTTTTGATAGTTGTTTCGATTTTTCTCAATTTTACAGGAGTCTGACAAGCTACAATCATAATTTATGTAGGAGCGGACTTTCAAGAAGATGAGCTTCAAGGAGTCGAGTTGCAAGGAGCTGAGTTACAATGTGTGGAAGTGCAAGGTGTGGAGGTGCAAGGAGCGGAGTTGCAATGTGTGGAGTTGGAAGGTGTGGGGGTGCAAGGAGCCGAGTTGCAATGTGTGGAGTTTCAAGGTGTGGAGGTGCAAGGAGCGGAGTTGCAATGTGTGGAGTTGTGAGGAGAGGAGCAGTTCAAAGCTGGAAAGGTTGAATCCCTATTTTGATTTGAATGGCATTTCCCAAGCCAACGTTATTGGCCTCGTGCCTAGAGGCCCGACAGATTTCCAACAGGACTGACAGTCGCTCTGTTACAAGTGGTCCATGAGACCAATTAAGTCTTGAAAGGTGAGACATCGATGGAGTTCTATAAGTGGTTTGGACGGAGAAAGAGTGGGGAGGGGTGGGGGTAAGGGGTGACAAAGTGAGAGACAGAAGGAGGAAACGTGGAGCATTCGACGTAATAAAACAAAGAAGCGTCAATTTACGTCATTAGCAGATGTCTAGTATCAAGGGTTCTCAAATGTCGGGGTAGGTCTGACTTCTAGAATCAGATGGTGAACTTTGCTTCTTAAACAAGTTAGAGCGTTTTTAAAGAGAGTGGTATAAACGAGATAAAAACATGTTCCCAATGTTAGAAGATGAAGACGGGTTTCCATTTTAGACCATAAAATACGGGACCAAAAACTCATGGGGGTCGTTACAGAAAAAACAGCTTAAGAAACACTGCAGACTACTTTGATCTTTTGGTAGGAACACTTAATGAGCCATTCAAACGATTACATAGACGTCATAAAAATGACATTGTTTCTTGGAAGATATGCATTGGGCAAAGACAATCTGCTATGTGGACATATAATCTACTATCTAGACACATACAATCTACTATCTGGACACATACAATCTACTATCTGGACTCATACAATCTTCTATCTGGAAACATAAAATCTGTCATAGAGAAACATAAAAACTGCCATCTGGACACATACAATCTTCCATCTGGGCACATACAATCTGCCATCATGACACATACAATCTACTATCTGGACACAAACAATTTACTATCTGGACACACACAATCTGCCATTTGGACACATGCAATCTACTATATGGGCATATACAATCTGCTATCTGGACACACAGAATCTGCTATCTGGACACATAAAATCTGCTATCTGGACACACACAATCTGTATCTGGACAACAACAATCTGATATCTGGACACACACAATCTGTTATCTGGACACACACAATCTGCTATCTGGACACACACAATCTGCTATCTGGACACACACAATCTTCTATCTGGAAACACACAATCTGCTATCTGGACACATACAATCTGCTATCTGGAAACATACAATCTGTCATAGGGAAATATACAAACTGTCATCTGGACACACACAATCTGCCATTTGGACACATGCAATCTAATATATGGGCTGCCATAAAAACTGCCATCTGGACACTTACAATCTGCTATCTGGACACATAAAATCTGTCATAGAGAAACATAAAAACTGCCATCTGGACACATACAATCTGCCATCTGGGCATTTACAATCTGCCATCATGACACATACAATCTACTATCTGGACACACACAATCTGCTGTCTGGACACACACAATCTACTATCTGGATACACACAATCTGCTGTCTGGACACACACAATCTGCTGTCTGGACACACACAATCTGCTGTCTGGACACACACAATCTGCTATTTCCAGGCTGAAGTTTACAACATTTTCCAGGTGACTAAACAATATCCTCCAAACCCTTAAGATAACGCTCTCAACTTTCGTACCACGCAAATATCCTCTCAGAAACATTTCCCCCCCCCCCCCCCCAAAAGTAAGACAGTATTGAGTCAAAGTTAACGTATTCCATCTGCCGACTCCATTCTGGGGGTCTTCCATCCGGATGTGATGTCACAACGCCAGCTCATTTCCCACAAGAACACACAATATTCGGGGAATCCCCGGATGTTTACCACTGCCCCGCAGAGTGACGAGGAGAGGAAACGAAGGGGCGCAACTCAATGACAAGTTTACATTGAACCAGTTTCGATACATCAACCATGTGTTGATGACCTGGTGCCTATCAGCTTTGTGTTGATGATCAGATCAACTTAGTAGACTCAATTATTATTGGTCTCTCTTTTTCGTTCTCGACCATGTAAAAAAAAAATAAAACATTACGAGGGCCAAACAAGAACATAAACTCGGGACTGATTCTAATGGAATCGACCTATGCCCTATGACCCATGCCTAGATATGGACACAGTGTTTCGGATTGCGACTTGAAATGTACTAAGCCTGTTTCGAGCAGGAGCCGCTTGATCAATCAAAAACTTATGTTGTCGTCCGAATTTAAGTTTGCCTAATACTAATATAATGGTGTTCCCTAGATTGCATTTCCCCCATTGTTTGATATCTATGCACCGAAGTTATAGCTCCTGCGCAAAACCGCTTTTCGCATTCCGTGCTATTTGAGCTCCATGAGTTGTTGTTTGTTTGTTTTTTGTTTTTTTTGTCAGAGGCATTTCATTTGAGAGTAGTGAGTATACGATAAGGTCATAAGGATAAGTATTTAGAGAGTAGTTAGCATATGATGACGTCACAAGGATACGTCTTCGAGACACAAAGTTTATTCAGACTTTCAGCCGAAGACACAATTCGGGTTTGCTAATCATGTCGTTTGCTACATAATATCCCTGTATGACCTCTTCTAAAAATGTCTTCTGCGACGACTTAATATCCTTGGATGACCTCTTCTAATGATGTCTACTAGTTACAGGCACTAATATACACATTAATTTTTGTTAAAGTTTAAAAGGGACCTTTTAAATTAATGACATAACTAGCAGGCTTGCATGCCTCAGTTATTTCCCTTTCTCAGTCGTCTGCACATTCTTCTGTCCGCCTGGTGTTTGCCCGTGACCTTCTTCCTGTTACTGCTTTGACGCCTACCTGGGCCTGTGCCCATCGGTGAGGGTGGGGGGGGGGGGGGGGGGGGGGGGCGCCGTGCAGGGGAGCAACTCGTCACCTCCACTGCAGGGTTTGACAAACACGTTAGAAGGTGGGGTGTAGAAGGGGAGACAAAACTTACTCTCTGAAAGTCGCGGACGTGAGTAGTCACCCCTTGGAAAAAAAGATGGGGGGAAAAAAAAGGTGGATGGCATAGTTAGGAAGTTACATGGTCGTCTGAAAGGTCATCTTGGTCAGGACGTGTTGTCATACAAACGGTGTTTGGCGCCCGGGGATGTTTGTATTGAGCGTTTGACAGGTATGAATGGAGGGTTAGAGTGGGCTTATGACGTCATAACAGTAGGAGAGGATGACACTGGAGTTACAGATGTTAGAAAATAAAGAGGATTCTATCTAAACTTTTGTTCACAAATCTTCATTAGCGCGTGTGTGTGTGTGTGTGTGTGTGTGTGTGTGTGTGTGTGTGTGTGTGTGTGTGCCAAACAGACCGTAGTCGATTGTTACATTTGAAGTGATGAGCTACACATTTTATTGATAAGAAAGACCCTTTGGTTTAATCGCGGACGAAGCTCACTGAATCGCCAGTGGGTGAAATAAGACAACTGGCCTAGCTTTTAAGACAACTGGCCTCAGTTATAAGGCAATTAGCCTCTCTTATAAGACAATATCCTCTCTTATAAGACAGCTAGCATCTCTTATAAGAAAACTAGCCACTCTTATAATTATAAGACTAACATCTCCTATAAGACAACTTTCCTCTCTGATAAGATGACTGACAACTCTTCTCCACATAACAATTCTATTTGTGGAAGGTTGGCCCGAAGCATGACCGCAAAGAACATTTCAAAGAGTGGACCAGACGCACATGATGTGGGCCTTAGCCTACTCTTTAGCGAACAGATACTCATTATAGATCATACTTCGTGACAGATGTCAGTGGACACAAACACACAATGACAGTGACAGTCTGAAGTAGACAGATCTGGAGTAGATGGAGTTGAGGTAGATAGATCTGGAGTAGATGGAGCTGAAGTAGATATATCTGGAGTAGATGGAGTTGAAGTAGATATATCTGGAGTAGATGGAGTTGAAGTAGATATATCTGGAGCAGATGGAGTTGAAGTAGATAGATATGAAGTAGATAGATCTAGAGAATATAGATCTGAAGTAGATAGATCTGGAGTAGATAGATCTGAAGTATATGTTCAAAGAAAACATAGAATCCAATTATTTTAAGATTTAAAAAAAAAAAAACAATCTCTCTTACCTTTGAACAGCAAAAGAAGACACACACACACACACTAAAATGTCTTGCTTTAAACAAGAAATGCAGCCAAGCTCCGCAAGACAGTTCAAAGATGAAAAGTCGACGAAATCCAAAAAAGGCTTGAAGTGCTAATTCGTTTGTTGTCCACAATTCCTGACTGGTCCTACCTGTTGCCTTAATGTCTCCTGTTTACTTTACTGTAAGTCTGAACGTTCGAAAAAATAAAATTAATTTTTTTTTTTTTTAGAATTATCCCGCACTAAAGTTTGCCTTGAAATTTTTATCGCATTTCGAAAAAAAAAAAAAAAAGAGTCACAATAAGAACACCCCTACCGTGTGCAGTAAATTTAAACTTTGGTTTAAATAAGGCAAAAGGTAGGTAAGTCGCTAAGGGCGGGTAGGGCATCCGAGAAGTGAGGGGAGTTGTCTTATCTTTAGGTATAAAGCAGAGATTCCCTTCCCTCCCTTGAATTGGGGTACATTTTTTAAATAATTTGAGATACGTTATCCCATAGCAAAATGAATGACGATAGATGGTTCTCATGTTGTGAAAAAAAAAGTTACCAGAGTTTTAGTGGCGTATCACGTAATGCGATTCCTATTTTTTGTGAATGGGGTGTAGTTAAAGTTTTTTGGGGAACCCTCGTAAAAAAAATAAAAAAATAAAACCAGGCCAGTGGACCAGATGCCTGTGCTCAAGGTGTGTGCTGCTGTTGTGAGTAAAAGAGCGTGCATGTCAGCACAAACACGGGCGTGAGTAAGATTTAAGGTCGTGGCAGTTTCAAGGCGGATCACGCCAGGCATGTGGTGTGATGGGAGCAATGTGGTTGTTGGGTGTTCACAACGGGGGGGGGGGCGTTCACCACGGGGGGGAGGGGGTAAATGGAGGGAGGGGGGGACGGGTTTACATCTTAGGCTAGGGGAAATAGGCGCGTCGGGTGTAGCATAAGAATGCAAAGAAGATTGGGGTTATCCGTGATTCACCACGGGGGTGAGGGGGTAAATGGAGGGAGGGGGGGACGGGTTTACATCTTAGGCTAGGGTAAATAGGCGCGTCGGGTGTAGCATAAGAATGCAAAGAAGATTGGGGTTATCCGTGGTGTCAATTGGTAAGCTGTTGCCCATTGCTTGATTGTGGTTATCCGTGATGTCAATTGGTAAGCTGTTGCCCATTGCTTGATTGGGGTACACGCACAACGCGATGACACATGATCCTCAGTGTTATGACAGTGTGCCCACAGTGTGCTCTTTATATGGGCTACAAGACACCGTAAGAGATAGGACATGTTGGTAAAATATAGATTCAATGTTGCTACAGGTGATTGAGATTGGGGTGATGGTCAAAAGATGTGGAGAAAGTGACGTCATAATAGGAAGAAGGAAACTTGAGCGGTATGGCTGCTGTCACATTTAGCTTATGGTGCAGTGGTACAACTACAGTCTACTGGTACAGCTATTATTAGAAATGAAAATCAAACTTCTTTTCGAACAAACTACTTTCATGCAACATTGCTTCTCACAAATTTGTTTTGAGCAAATTGGTTTGGTACTTAATACCAGATTGGGGAGTGGGCCAGTAAATGAGTGGACCAGTAAAAGAGTGGGCCAGTAAATGAGTGGGCCAGTAAATGAGTGGGTCAGTAAAGGATTGGGCCGATAAAGAAGTGGGTCTGTAAAGGAGTGGGTAAGTAAAGGATTGAGCTAGTTTAGGATTGAGCAGGTTTAGGATTGTTCAGTACAAGATTTGATCAGTTTAAGATTGGGTCAGTTTAGGATTTGACCATTTAAAGATTTGGCCAGTTCAGGATTGGGTCAGTAAAGGATTGAGCGGGTTTAGGATTTGTTCAGTTTAGGAAAATGTTCCAGAACAGAACGAGAAACTCCGATATTTGGATTATACTCTCGAGAAACATCGATATTTGGATTACACCCACGAAAAACTACGTTATTTGGGTTACACACATGAGAAACTACGATATTTGGGTTACACCCACGAGAAACTACGATCTTTGGTATACACTCACCAGAAACAACGTTATTTGGGTTACGGCCACGGGAAAACTACGTTATTTTGGATTATACCCAGGATGCCCTAAATGAAAACCGGAAAACGATTTTCCTAAGTCCCTAGTTACTTGATAATATTTGACCACTTACTCTCCACCAGTGTAAGTTTGTCAGCGTAGTTTTTGCACTGACTACTTCAGTTATAGACATGAGCTAAGTTGTTGTTGCGGTCTAGTTTTAAACAAAAGAATTAAACCTGAGCTAAAGCAACAAGCCCTGTGTCGGGCAGGCACTGTACAGTTGTTTTTTGTTTTTTTTTAATCTTCATTAATTTCCTCGTAAACTAGCTGTTAATGTGCCAGGCTCGTGCGTTAAGACTTCAGCTGTCACAATTTCTGGCCAACATTTTAAACTAATTTCACCCCCCCCCCCCCGGGTTTTTTGTCTGGTTTAAATTGCATTCGGTAAACGTATTTAACCGGCGGACATATTTAGAGCCTGTGTTGAAATCTTTATGTAGGTTTCATACGGTGATGTAGCTACAATTGGACAATGTTTGTTTTTTCCAAACATTTGCCCAGTGTCGTTTTTTTGTGTGTGTTATTGTCGAAAAATGGAAACCAGACCACGTATAACTTAATGAACATGCCGTAGATCACGTATGGTGGTTTAGAGTGGTTATATCATATTTTATATTATGTTATTATATATTATAATATGCAAGTGATATTTAAACAAAAATACCATGGACCTCATTTGGGTAGGGCAGGATGAGGTTTTTGCCCCCACCCCCCTTGAATTTACAGGTTTTATTTAAATTGTTATGTACTGTGGCGCCTCCAGTAATAAACAACATAAACATCCGACCAAGTTTTGGTTTTTGTCCCCCACCCACCCCTTAAAAATCTGAAATGACGCCCTTGAAAAATACTCTTGTACCATAAAAAAATATATATCGTTAAATTATTTTCTTTAAACATATGCTTAACTATATTACATAAACACCACTTTACAGTGAATTTTTCAGATGCTGTTTCATGTGAAATTGTTTTGTTTTTTTCTTTGATATAAAACAAAATACCGCAAAGCTTGCCAGCTTTCCTCAATAATCCTCCCACCACAAACACAAGCCTAGAACTTTATATGGAAATCAGGACGGGCTGAGTACAGCCTCGGTGCCGTCATAGCTAATGTGTTACGTAACGATCGTTTTCATTGGTTGAATGGAACGATTCGTGATGTAAGACGGTTTAACATTGGTTAGGTTGACTAGGAACTTATTTATCCTTAGCCCCCGGATTCTAAAAATAGCTTGAGGTTTTGCAAACTTGGCGAAAACAGTCTTTCGGGGACACCCCCCCCACTTGTCAGAGGTTATTTATAAGGTTGTTATTTTTAGAAGTCCTTGCTCTGTTGACGATGATGAGTAAGTGAAATCTGAATGGGAGCAAGGAAACGAATGCGCGAACTAGGACATTCTAAGGGAGAAAACCATTTATTTATTGTAAAACTCTTAGCACAGGTTGAGTTACTTTAGCTTTGTATTTTACAAAAACAATTATAGGGGATCAAATGCAACAAAACAAAACAAATGAATATCTTACATAATAATAAAATAAATTTTAATCTTAATGCTTTCTTATCACTAATTATTTACAGTTTTTTTTAAAAACTAGATTTCAACGAAGGTTCTCAGAAAGACAGGAACCAGACAATGGTTATACATATGATGAAGGTTTAAAAATTGATTAAATTCATTATAAAGGGAATGGTAAGCTTACTAAGTATGTTGTAAATTTATATGACTTTATGTAAAATCAATCATGTGTTAGCAAACCTATATATTACAAACACAACAAGCAAGTATCCAGAAAGATGTACTTACTGCGTTTTCTATCACCATGGTAACGGGGTAGACTCTCCCTCGGTTATCTCACCCTGTTTTAATGTCAAGCGCGAGGTCATACGTCAGTGGGCTTGACAGCTTACGTGAACACTAGGCTCCCTCCTACGGACTTAATTACAGTACGTGACGTATCTCACCGAAATTTATTGGATTAAATACGGTACGTGACGTATTCCACAATTATTGCGATGCCAGTTCGTGTGACCCAAGTAATGTGTCTAGATATTTAGAAGCAGTAAAATCTGCTTCAGTTGTTCCATAAATTGTCCTTGAGGGCAACTTGAACAAAAGTTTCCAGTAATTATGACTATAAAATTTAATTTCACTTCCTTAAAGAGAAACATCCATGGCTGTAATTTATAATTCATTAATATTCGTAATAAGTATTGGCATAAAGATTTTAAAACAATAAATAATTAAGTGAAACTTAAAAGTTTAAACACATCCCTAAGGCTTACCTGAATGAATACCGTAAACATTCAAATACATTGATGCACTGAATTGCCCCACTCAGAGTAAGATAACACAACTGATATTAATTATAATATTCAAGAGATTATCGGAACAATTATTTCCAATGATTTATTAACAAAACTTCAAATGGAAAATTAAATAGCGTTTAAAATTAAATTTTTAACTTTATTTCCTTTGATATTTGTCGCTGCTAAAAAACAAAAACACACACACACTTTGTTCACGTTTAAAAATTGTTTTTGGTGCACACTAAAAATAAATTGTCACATTTTTCCAAAGGCGCTCAAATAGCTGTGTTAGGCCAGTAGAGTTGGTTTCTGTATGATAGGGTCACGTTCAGAGAATGGACAAGCAAAAGTAGTTTTAAAAATATATCAAGCGGCGCACTTCTTGATTGCGCTTCACGACAGACCGGCTAAGTCTAGGTTCAAATATCGTGAAAACAATGCCCACCCCCACCCCCTTTTTTCCACCACCACGTACACACACACACACACACACACACTAAGGACAATCAAGTAATGTTGTTGTGTACCTGTCTCAGGTAAGATGTTGTCACACACTTAATGCATGTATAAGGTGAACATTACAACGTTACATTCTAAATTGGGCAATCTATTCTACGCTGCTACATTCAGTTGAGTTAATGCATAATTCACCTCAACCATAATTTATTTCCTTTTTTTTTATTTTTACGTAGTAATGTTGTTGTATTTTTATTTTTATTTTTTTAAACGTGACAAGAAATAATGTAAAATACGTCACTAAAAAGCATTACACATAATCAAATGGATTTAATAATAAAATTTGTTATAAACAAATGCATCTGAAATACTGTCGGGGCTATGCGAGGCCAAAAGTACGAACTGGAATTAATGCACTGAAATGTGTGCACATATTTTTGTGTGTTCACTTTCTAATTTCTCAACTTGAATTCAAATAATATTGTTTGAATGTATGCTTGTTCATTTTTTTATAATTGACTAAACAGACACGGGCACATAAACAAACGAGCACAACGACACGCACATACATACACACACACAAACACATACACACATACACATGCATATCAACACCCAAACAAAACTGAAGGTATATCAGGCGGCTGTTCTCCCTACGCTTCTCTATGCCTGTGAAACGTGGACGGTCTACCAACGCCGTGCAAGAATGCTGAACCACTTTCATACAACAAGACTCAGACAAATCCTCAACATTAAATGGCAGGAAAGGGTCCCAGACACTGAGGTGCTCACACGGGCAGGTCTTCCTAGCATCTTCACAATCTTGATGAAGTCCTAGCTTCGCTGGGCGGGATATGTTGTGAGAATGTCAGATGACAGTCTGCCCAAAAGAATTTTCTATGGTGAGCTTGAACAAGGAAAGCGGTCTGCTGGCGGACAGAAAAAACGTTTTAAAGAAAACCTACAAGCCTCACTGAAAGCGTTCAACATAAACTCAGACACGCGGGAGGAACAAGCAAAGGATCGAACTTCATGGCGTTCTACTTTCCACGGGAGATCCATACAACATGAAGTTGTCAGAACAGCGGCTGCAGAGCGCAAGAGACACGCAAGGAAGGTCCGGTCTGACTCTGCTCCCGGAGATGCGCCATCATTCCCCTGCACCTACTGCACAAGAGAATTTCGTTCCAGAATCGGCCTCATTAGCCACCTGCGCACCCACAGACAGAACCAGCAAAACTCTGATGATTAAAGTGGTCATGGTCGACTTCCGACTGATGAACAACACACAACAACAACAACAGATGCATACACACATACAAATACATACAGACATACACATACATACACAAACATTCATACATAGAGACACATACATACAAACATACAAATACATGGACACAGACACATACATATACATAGAGACATACGCATGCACAAATCAAGACTTATAGCTAAAGAAGGAAATAAAAAAAAACATGTATACACAAAGAAGAGAGAACCATTCCAATTATTTCATAATGCATATGATGGTATATAGGCCCACAAAACTAGCTCTCCGATACCTATTAGACCAGCGGTTCTCAACCTTTGGGTCGTTGTGATTACTTCGAACGACCCTTACAAAGGGGCCGCCTAAAACCATCGGAAAACACATGACATATTTATGAAGTATCAACGAAAATAATTTCATGGTTGAACATGAGGAGCTGTATTAAAGGAAGTTTGAGAACCACTGTGTTAGACAGTAATTTAAACCTTAACACCACAGTCTCACCCGTTTGTATTAAGACCATTGTGGAATGTGGGACACTGTCGAGGTTGTGCGGAGTTTAAAAGGAAAGTAATAGGTTGAGAACCTCTCGCTAAAAAGACAAGAGTTAATTAAAATTCAAACAAATGCAAAGTACGGCCCCCTTTCCTTTGTGGCGCGCTCGAGTTCTTCCAAAGGCAGATAACTACATCGACAATGGGTCCCCTCACGGCCGTGGACTGTTACCAGACATTCTTTGAATTTAAATTCAGGGTCTACATTAGCCAGCGGTTAGCGATGTAACTGTAACGACAGAACGTAGAGACTATTAGTCCCTTGTGCTCAACTTTTACAGTGGACTGTTACTTTTTAGTCCTTTGTGCTCAACTTTTACAGTGGACTGTTACTTTTTAGTCCTTTGTGCTCAACTTTTACAGTGGACTGTTACTTTTTAGTCCTTTGTGCTCAACTTTTACAGTTGACTGTTACTTTTTAGTCCCTTGTGCTCAACTTTTACAGTGGACTGTTACTTTTTAGTCCTTTGTGCTCAACTTTTACAGTGGACTGTTACTTTTTAGTCCCTTGTGCTCAACTTTTACAGTGGACTGTTACTATTTAGTCCCTTGTGCTCAACTTTTACAGTGGACTATTACTTTTTAGTCCTTTTTGCTCAACTTTTACAGTTGACTGTTACTTTTTAGTCCCCTGTGCTCTACTTTTACATTCACGTCACGGACGTCTTTTGGGTACTGCAGGGTGGGTCATTATCCCCTCCCCACCCCCCAACCCCTGAATTTTCAAAACAACTAACCGGCCACCCTAATGAAAAATACTCCCGAAAAAACGTCACTGATTGACGTACGTCGCCAGCAACGACTTCACCAACAATGACGTCATCATCAACGACGTCACCACTAACGGTAACCATTTCATGCTAGAAGTCAATGGCAGGCTGATATTTAAAAAAAAATAATAATAATTTGAAAACAATTATCAAGAAAATATTTGATACATCAGTTATATCATGAAGTTCAATGTAATTTTGCACCCCAGAAGCTACGCCAGCGATTTCCTAAAACATGTCGGTTAGATCAAACTCCCCAATGACGCGACCCTATAATCCCCACAACCTAAAAAATAATTTTCGTTGCTGTTTCATAACAATTCATTTCATTGATGGGACATGTCAAGGATCATGTTGACACAAACTCTGTATTACTTAAACATACGGGCACTGAACTAGTGCCGACACAAACGCAGTACTTTTTCAATTATGGGCACTGACCAGTGCCGAAACAAACGGAGTACTTCTTCAACATAGGGGCACTGAACTAGTGCCGAAACAAACCTTTAAAAAAAGTTATTTCCCATCACATCTTCAGATCAGGAATTCGACTCACACAAACTTCTTTTAAATTGTTGATAAACGCTTGTATAATCCAACAAGAGAACAGCGCCAACCAACAGGAAAGAACAGCGCCAACCAACAGGACAGTGCGAATTCACGCACCGGGACATTCATCAGACGTTGAATCGAAGAAGTCAAACACCCCCCCCCCTCCCCCAACAGCGGGACATTCAGCAGACGTTGAATCGAGGAAGTCATACCCCCCCTCACACTCCCTACCCCCAACCTCACCCTGCAACCCAGAGGTCCTCAAACTTATTAAACAACAGGTCGGTTCAGTGTTCTAAGAAACTGTCGGAGGCGGTACTATATATAGTTTGAGAACAATAGGAACGAATTCTGTGCTGCTGTACGTTTTTGATTTGCAGTTTGGGGGGGGGGGAGAATTGTAAACACAATAGCAATTAAAAATTAAGGAAAAAATGTATCACCATAAACTTCAAAGTATTTCAAAGGGACGTAAGAACACTGCAAACCCTATGTCCTTGCGGTGGCCATGTGACCCGGCTTAAAGACACCTGGGGAGTGGGGGGGGGGGGGGGGGGG
>CAXITT010000792.1:86636-130063 GCA_964033795.1 Lymnaea stagnalis
GGGTGGTGGTGGTGGTGGTGGGGGTAGTTGTGGTGGTGAAGGTGGTGGTGGGGGTGGGGGTGGTGGTGGGGTGGTGGTTGCGGTGGTAATAGTGGTGGGGTTCATGTTGAGGAAGGGGTGGTTGTGGTTGTAGTGGTGGTGGTAGTGGTGGTTATGGTGCTGGTGGTTGTGGTGCTGGTGGTTGTAGTGCTGGTGGTGGTAGTGGTGGGGGTGGTGGTGGTGGTAGCGGTGGTGGCGGGGGTGGTGGTCATTGTGATGGTGGGGATGGTGGTGGTCATGGTGATGGTGGGGATGGTGGTGGTAGTGGTAGTAGTAGTGGCGGTGGTGATGGTTGTGGTTGTGGGGTTTGTGATGGTGGTGGTCGTGGTGGTGGTGGTAGTGGTGGTGGTGGTAGTGGTGGTGGTGGTGGTAGTGGGGGTCATCTGCCTCAGTAATCTTGTGTCTCAGCTGTCAACTGTCACAATAATATTGTCTTAGTTGTCATCTGTCTCAATAATCTTGTCTCAGTTGTCATCTGTCTCAATAATCTTGTCTCAGTTGTCATCTGTCTCAATAATCTTGTCTCAGTTGTCATCCGTCTCAGTAATCTTGTCTCAGTTGTCATGTGGCTCAGTAATCTTGTCTCAGTTGTCATGTGGCTCAGTAATCTTGTCTCAGTAATCTTGTGTCTCAGTTGTCATCTGTCTCAGTATTCTTGTCTCAGATGCCATCTGTCTCAGTAATCTTGTTTCAGTTGTCATTTGTCTCAATAATCTTGTCTCAGTTATCATCTGTCTCAATAATCTTGTGTCTAAGTTGTCATCTGTCTCAATCTTGTCTCAGTTGTCATCTGTCTCAATAATTTTGTCTCAGTTGTCATCTGTCTCAATAATCTTGTCTCAGTTGTCATCCGTCTCAGTAATCTTGTCTCAGTTGTCATGTGGCTCAGTAATCTTGTCTCAGTAATCTTGTGTCTCACTTGTCATCTGTCTCAGTATTCTTGTCTCAGATGCCATCTGTCTCAGTAATCTTGTTTCAGTTGTCATTTGTCTCAATAATCTTGTCTTAGTTATCATCTGTCTCAATAATCTTGTGTCTAAGTTGTCATCTGTCTCAGTAATCTTGTATCTCAGTTGTCATCTGTCTCAGTAATCTTGTCTCAGTTGTCATCTGTCTTAGTATTCTTGTCTCATATGCCATCTGTCTCAGTAATCTTGTCTCAGTTGTCATCTGTCTCAATAATCTTGTATCAGTTGCCATCTCTCTCAATAATCTTGTCTCAGTTGCCATCTGTCTCAATAATCGTGTGTCTAAGTTGTCGTGTGTCTCAGTAATCGTGTGTCTCAGTTGTTATCTGTCTCAGTAATCTTGTTTCACTTGTCATCTGTCTCAGTAATCTTGTGTCTCAGTAATCATGTGTCTCATTTGTCATCTGCCTCAGCAATCATCTGTCAGCAAAGACTGCCGACCTTCCAGAACAACTCACACGTGCTACGGCTAGGCTTCCCCCCCCCCTAATCGGTCCATCTGCCACATGTCTACCGTGGCGGAAACTATCGGAGCGTGACTTTCTATCATATCATCAACTAAATACCTAGGATTTTTTCTTTATCATTTGCACTTCAAAGACCCGCTAGAGTCGACTGCCGGACTATCGGTACCCAATGCCATAAACATAACGTGAGGGTTCCCCTTTTCTTGTGTCTGATCTCAAGATGGCATCAGATGGTAATGACACAAGGTGCACCTGGTAAGGGTGCACAACTAAACACTGACAATGCGATTGAAATCTTCAAATTTTCAACAAAAAAATTTTAACGGACAAACAAAATTTATACGGACAAATAAAAAAAAAAAATGTAACTGTCGAGTTAAAAAAAAAAAATTAAAATGTACGTTGCGTAATCAGAGGCTATGTTGGTTCAGTAGGATTATTGTATCACGACGCAAGATACTTTGTATAATATGCATGTATGTATTGTATGGCATTATTAGCTTTAGTGTACGACATCCTGTTCACGGTCATATACAATTCAGGAAACAAGAGAGACGTCAGAAATATTGATAAGTCCCCTCATCACGTGCTTCAAAAGTCGTATGAAGAAATCTGATTGTTAGGGACATTTAAAAGTTCTTTCGGACTTTTACAGACTAGTCATATTTATGTCAAGTTTTTACAGACTAGTCATTTTTATGTCAAGTTTTTACAGACTAGTCATTTTTATGTTAAATTTTTACAGACTAGTCATTTTTATGTCAAATTTTGACAGACTAGTCATTTTTATGTTACATTTTTACAGACTAGTCAATTTTAAGTCAAATTTTGACAGACTAGTCATTTTTATGTCAAGTTTTTACAGACTAGTCATTTTTATGTCAAATTTTGACAGACTAGTCATTTTTATGTCAAGTTTTTACAGACTAGTCATTTTTATGTCAAATTTTTTACAGACTAGTCATTTTTATGTCAAGTTTTTACAGACTAGTCATTTTTATGTCAAATTTTTACAGACTAGTCATTTTTATGTCAAATTTTGACAGACTAGTCATTTTTATGTTACATTTTTACAGACTAGTCATTTTTATGTCAAATTTTGACAGACTAGTCATTTTTATGTCAAGTTTTTACAGACTAGTCATTTTTATGTCAAAATTTTACAGACTAGTCATTTTATGTCAAATTTTTACAGACTAGTCATTTTTATGCCAAATTTTTACAGACTAGTCATTTTTATGTCAAAATTTTACAGACTAGTCATTTTTATGTCAAATTTTTACAGACTAGTCATTTTTATGTCAAAATTTTACAGCCTAATAATTTTATGTCAAATTTTTACAGACTAGTCATTTTTATGTTAAATTTTTACAGATTAGTCATGTTTATGTCAAATTTTTACAGACTAGTCATTTTTATGTCAAAATTTTACAAACTAATAATTTTATGTCAAATTTTTACAGACTAGTCATTTTTATGTTAAATTATTACAGATTAGTCATGTTTATGTCAAATTTTTACAGACTAGTCATTTTTATGTTACATTTTTACAGACTATCCGTAAATGTATAGACGGCTAGCAGCCATGGACCTGATCGAATGCATGTCACGCTTGGTACACATCAAGCAAACAAATGATATGAACATATTGAGATTGGCGGGTAAATTAAGGAAAGCCCATTATTTTACTCCTTGGATACGCCTTTGGTAGCAAGAGCCGTTACGCTGTGCTGATTTTGAATTGGCTGGGGCTCACATTTTTGTTGTCGTCAATATGGGTGTAAAAGCCAAGTTTTAGAACTGCCGTATTTCCTTAATCCCACGCTAAGATAGCAGTAATGGCATGGCCGTGCATGTCAACTGAAAACTTTTCCAAACCACGGTACATTTGGCTTGGGGCTCAGGTAGTTTTAAATGAACAACCAGGTGTAATGTACTGCTATCTGTGCATAAATTTTAAAAAAAATGGTCATCTGAGAATGGTGTTAAATGTAGGTCAGCGTTGAGGTTACTTGGGTCACGTGAGGTTAGAGGACTGGACCAGCTTGGGGGTCAATTTCATCGGGTAGGAGGGCTTCACATGATACTCTTGCCAGCATTCAGTTTTTAGTTTACCTTGGCTAGACAACATCCTGGAATTATTTACTGGTCTTGTCTCTAACATCCAGCGAACCGTATCGGAATGTAACAACTGTGTTATATATATATATAATAATAAAGTGCTTTTTTTGTAAAAAAAATAGGTGCCGGTACTCAGTGATGGATTGCCTAACTTTTAACTTCCAGTTCGCACCTCGAGGCAAGCCAAATCACAACTGCAAAGATACTAAATGTCTAAAACAATTTTATTTTATAATTAACCAACTTAAATTGTTTTATTATTACTTTATCAGTAACCGTATACACTTGTTATGGTTTGTAAAATTTAACTAACAACTTATTTTAAGAGTGTGTGCGGAAAGCAGTTTCACGTTTTATATTTTAATTCTTATTGCGCGCAATTTTAAAATAATCCAATTTTAACAAATTAATAATATAATAAATTAATTATAAACGTTAAAATACAAGAAAAGTAATAATTTTTTCCCCACATTGAAAAAGGTGCCGGTGCGCCGTACCGGTGCGTACCGGCACAAAAGAAGCACCTGTATATATATTATATATATATATTTATATATATACACCTATATATACACATATAACGTAATATAGAGACACAACGTTATATGCATATATACTTAACGTTATATACATACACACTTAACGTTATATAAATACACACATAACCTTATAATATACAGTGTGTATTTTGTATGTCATTCTGTATTGTGCACATGTGCACACAAGGGTCTCCAGGTACAAGAATGCCATGCTGCGTTTAAATGCAGTACAGCACCGCACACCATTGGGTAGTGGGGTGGGGGGGGGGAGGCCACAACAAGCTCGCTCTCCTGCACTCACTCACACACACACACACACAAAGACACATGGTGCGCACGGATTTCTGCACGTGAACTATTCTAAGGTGTGATGTTAGTGGAAAACTTACTAAACTGGTTGGGGGGGGGGGTAGTAGTCCGGGTCGGTGGTGCCGGAAAATGAGTTGATATTGCAAATAGGTTTGAAATACGCTTGAATAGGTTGTAAATGTTGGACGCCGGGACTGGTGATAAGAAAATAGGGACTGTCCCGGGTAAACCGGGACTTCTGGTCACCGTAGTGAAGAAACATTGTTTAAAATAGAGTATATCTTCTTAGAAGATATTTAGAGAACCGCATGCAGAAGTGGATTGTTTAAATGTAATTATAGACATATCAAATAGAATATCATGTCTTGTGATAAAAAGGGAAACGCTCAGGAGACCCTGCAGGTTGCCGAAATGTTAAGGCCTGAGAACCTGCAGGTTGCCGAAAGGTGAAGGCCCGAGAAGCTGCAGGTTGCCTAAAAATGAAGACCTTAGAAGCTGCAGGTTGCTGAAAGATGAAGGCCTGTGAAGCTGCAGGTTGCCGAAAGGTGAAGGCCTGTGAAGCTTCAGGTTGCCGAAAGGTGAAGGGCTGAGAAGCTGCAGGTTGCCGAAAGGTAAAGCCGGTATTGTAATGAGACATCGGTTTCCACTTCAATCCATTTTAACATAATTTTCGTCCAATTTATTTCTGGTCAAGCGTATGATGTGTAACATCGGAAACTGTCACAGCTTCGGGAACTGTAACAACTTCGGAAACTGTAACAGCTTCGGGAACTGTAACAACTTCGGAAACTGTAACAACTTCGGAAACTGTAACAACTTCGGGAACTCTAATAATTTTGGACACTGTAACAACACCTGAAGCACTATCAAACTTCGAAAAAACTACAACTACTTCGGAAATACAACTTTGAAAAAAAAAAAGCCTACCCGTCAATGAAATAAAAACATCCTCCAAGATTTATTGAACAGTTTAAACATTTCAAGCGCTAATTTGTGTCCTAATTTTGTTTTTACTAGCACCTAACAGGAAGTTATGTATGGTGCGTGAATTTATACGTTACTTTTGGAAATGACGTCGGTGGGCCGTCGAGCGCGAGCTCTTTATGCTCCCCCCCCCCTTCCGCAAACCTCCAAACGGGCCAGAAGCCGGGTTTCCCCGCTGACCGACCGTGCGGCGGAAGGCCGGGAACGCCCCCTCCCCCTGGGCCGGGGGCGTCTGGTCGACAGAAGACGCTGCGTTTAAATTGTCCGCAACCGACTCTTCCAAGGGTTTGGGTGGGATTTCTGTCACTCCGGGGGAAATGGTGTGGCGTACCACTCCCCACTGCCCAGGGAGTCTTTCAGTCGGGACAAAAGGCCGGGACGAAACGGTCGCCTAGGAGCAACTTTCTCAGGGCTGCATAGCATGAAGCTATACGAACTGAGCTTAAGGCTTTGCTACCCATCTTCCATACACCAGGAAAAGAATCTAAATGGATGACAAAGTTATTTATCGCTTTAGTAGACGGGGGTGGGGGTGGGGCTGAAGGAATAATTGAGGGCAAATTGATCATTAATGTTCCAAAAAATGATTTGTTTACAAATTTGGACAATAGGCCAAAAAGAAAAGAAACAAACAAACAAACAAACAAACAAACCAATAAACCTGCCCTGTATTATGCCATATGACACCAATGTTGTTGAAAGGATAAACGAAATGCACACGGTAAATGTCTACAGGAAGGATGTGTTGGATGACACAACAGATCAACTTGACAGATGGATGTTGTAGCAGCGTGGCGACAGGTACTGCATGCATATAGGTAAATCTGGCCGGCATGCGCGGTAGGGGGTCACGTTTACAAGTAAACACCCGTATCCGTTTCAGGGGGGGGGCACAAAAATAGTGAGGAGTTTCTGAAAGATGTATTCAGTAATCTGGTTTGAGAAGGGGTGCAGATGAAGAAGGAGTGGGGTGGAGAAGGGGTGGGGCGAAGAAAGAGTGAGGTGGTGAATGGTAGGGTAGAGAAGGGGTGGGGTAAAGGGGTGGGGTGGATAAGGGTAGTGTGGGGTGGATAAGGGTAGGGTGGAGAAGAAGTGGGGGTGGAGAAGGGGTGGGGTAAAGCTGTGGAGTGGAGAAGGGGTGGGATAAAGGGGTGAGGTGGAGAAGAATAGGGGGTGGAGGAGGGGTGGGTGAAGGGGTGGGGCGGAGAAGGGGTGGAGAAGTATAGGGTGGAGAAGGTGTGGGGTGGAGAAAAAGTGGGGGTGGATAGGGGGTGGGGTAAAGGGGTGGGGTAAAGGGGTGGGGTGGAGAAGAAGTGGGGGTGGATAAAAGGTGGAGTAAAGCTGTGGAGTGGAGAAGGTGGGGGTGAGAAGAAGTGGGGGTGGAGAAGAGATGGGGTGAAGGGGTGGGGCGGAGAAGGGGTTTGATGAAGAAGTTGCGACGTGGAGAAGAAGTGGGGGTGGAGAAGGGGTGGGGTAAAGGGGTGGAGTGGAGAAGGGTAGGACATAGGTAAAATGATGAGTTCGGAAAGAAGCATTCGTTGTTGGGGTGATGATGAGATAACAGTGTAAGGGTGAGGTGAATCTAGGACAGGTTTAACGGAGTAGACCAAGCAGATGGATAGTGTTTTGGTGTGATGATGTATTAGTGTGATGGCATGTTGTTGTGATGGTGTGTTGTTGTGATGATGTGTTGGTGTGATGATGTGTTGGTGTGATGATGTGTTGGTGTGATGATGTGTTGGTGTGATGGTGTTTTGGTGTTATGGTGAGATGGAGTATTGGTGTGATCGCGTGTTTGTGTGTTGGTGTGATGGTGTGTTGGTGTGACTGTGTGTGGTGTGAAGGTGTGATGATGTGTTGGTGTTATGGTGTGTTGGTGTGATGGCGTATTGGTGTGATCGCGTGTCGGTGTGATGGTGTGATGGTGTGTTGGTGTGACTGTGTGTTGGTGTTATGATGTGATGGCGTGTTAGTGTTATTGTGTGATGGTGTGTTGGTGCTATGGTGTGTTGGTGTTGTGGTGTTAAGGCGTGTTGTGTTATGGTGTGTTGGTGTTATGGTGTATTGGTGTTATGGTGTGTTGGTGTTATGGTGTGTTGGTGTTAGGGTGTGTTGGTGTTATGGTGTTATGGCGTGTTGGTGTGATGGCGTGTTGGTGTTATGGCGTGTTGGTGTTATGGCGTGTTGGTGTTATGGCGTGTTGGTGTGATGGCGTGTTGGTGTGATGGCGTGTTGGTGTGATGGCGTGTTGGTGTGATGGCGTGTTGGTGTTATGGCGTGTTGGTGTTATGGCGTTTTGGTGTGATGGCGTGTTGGTGTTATGGCGTGTTGGTATTATGGTGCGTTGGTTTTATGGTGTTATAGCGTGTTGGTGTTATGGTGTGATGGCGTGTTGGTGTGATGGTGTGTTGTTGGGATGGTGCGTTGGTGATTGTGTGTTGGTGTTATGGTGTGATGCTGTGTTGGTGTTATGGTGTCGTGGTGTGTTGTTGTGATGGCGTTTTTTCGTGTGATGGCGTGTTGGTGTTATGGTGTGTTGGTGTATTGGTGTAATGGTTTGGAGCATTTTTAAGAGGAGTGTAAACAAAACTCGATGGGAAAACATTTTGGTGCAAAGTGCGGCATGAAGGGGAAAAAAATTGTATGGCAGCACTATCATTGTCTAGGAATTTAAAGACAATAAATTGGTAAATGATAACTATCAAATAACTTGAGATAACTATCAAATAACATCTGATAACTAACTAATAACATCTGATAACTAACTAATAACATCTGATAACTAACTAATAACATCTCATAACTAACTAATAACATCTGATAACTAACTAATAACATCTGATAACTAACTAATAACATCTGATAACTAACAAATAACATTTGATAACTAACTAATAACATCTGATAACAAATAGCATATGATAACTAAAAAATAACATCTGATAACTAACAAATGATATCTTTTAACTAAAAAATAACATCTGATAAATAACAAATAACACATAACATCTGATAACTAACAAATAACATCTGATAACTAACAAATAACATCTGATAAATAAAAATTACATGTGATAACTAAAAAACATCTGGTAACTAACAAATAACATCTGGTAACTAACAAATAACATTGGTAACTAACAAATCACATCTGGTAACTAACAAATAACATCTGGTAACTAACAAATAACATGTGATAGCTAAAAAATAACATCAGATAACTAACACATAACATACCAGTAAATTGTGCGTTTCGTAAAACCTCAATTCAGTTCCCGGAGTCCAATTTAATGTTTCAGCGGGCCGCGGGAGGCCCGCGTGCCGTAGTTCAACCCCTCTATCTGGGTACAGCGGGGTTATTTACAGATATAGCAGGGGTTCTTACCTCCTGAGTTGTGGGAGCAGTATAGCGGTTTGGGGGGGGGGGGGGTTCAGGGCCCAAGAAATTTTATTTTATTTTTTAAAAAAAAAAAAATTTTTTATTCGGTGGTGGAGTTGTGGAAAAGTTTTGAAATAAAGAGACAAGAATGGCGGTAGAAGTAGAAGCGAATGTTGAGAACCCCTGGGATAGAAGGAAGGGCTAAGCGTCATTAGTACCTCCAGTTCTGCCACTGACTCTTGATTTACGCACACTTTAGCAGCCGATTAACGTAACTACGACTACATCGAAACTCAACGACACCGATACTTACCATAACGACACCAGTACCAAACAAAATAGTCTATGATTTATACTCGCCTTATCAGCTGATTAACATAACGATTACGATTACCGTAACAGAACTTCTGACACCAGATAAACAAGCCACTGTTATTTTCGGCAGCCGACAACGGCGCTGTCATGTCAGTCTGTAGGGAAGCCATGGCTGGAAGAGGTTCCTTCCAGTTATAACACATTCAGAGGATGCATCCCTCGAAGGACAACTACTGTTTCAGTTGAAGTACTACCTCAAAGTTATCCTTATTTCATCAACTATTTCAGTTAAAGTACTACCTCAAAGTTATCCTTATTTCATCAACTATTTCAGTTAAATTACTACCTCAATGTTATTCTTATTTCATCAACTATTTCAGTTAAAGTATTACCCTAAAGTTGTCCTTATTCTAACAACTATTTCAGTTAAATTACTACCTCAATGTTATCCTCATTTCATCAATTATTTCAGCTAAAGTACTAGCTCAAGGTTATCCTTTTGTCATCTACTATTTCAGTTAAAGAGCTATATCAGTGTTATTGTAATTTCATCCACTTGTTATAATTGTGCCTCATTTGAAAATTTCATGCGTAAAAAAACTCAATACTTGAATAAGTCTGATAGGCACATTACAATATAATAGCAGAAACGTTGGCATTCACCTGCTAGGAGGTGGTAAAGTAAGAAGAGAGGGTGTCATTGAGGTTTTGGGGTGTTTCATGAGGGTGGGGTATTGGTGATAAGATAAGAAATAGAAGATTTTAGTCCAAATCATGGGGGTAGGGAAACAGCGGTCAGCGGGCCGGATTCAGCCCGTGTCATCAATCTATCCGACCCCCCCCCCCCAAGGAGCTTATATCATGTTAAATTTATAATATCTTTTTTCTGTACAGGTGATAAGATAAGAAATAGAAGATTTTAGTCCAAATCATGGGGGTAGGGAACCAGCGGTCAGCGGGCCGGATTCAGCCCGTGTCATCAATCTATCCGCCCCCCCCCCCCCCAAGGAGCTTATATCATGTTAAATTTATAATATCTTTTTTCTGTACAGATTCAGTGTCAACATAAATCAATCAGGTCTAATGCCGTTATCCAGGCAATAGGATAACAAAAATACATTTAGCTTCTCGGTGTCATTGGTTCAAAGTTAGTTTAAACATCATGGAACTTTCGTACCAGATAAATGTGGACAAATACAAAAAAAAAAAAAAAATTGAAGTTCAAGCCAATCTGTTGATGAGGGATTGCTTCCCGTACTCTGCTGAACTCATTTTAAGGAAAAGGAAGAGACCCCCCCAATCCGCGGGAGTTTCAGCAAGTCTTGCTGTCTGACTGGAGACAACAGCTTCATTAACTTTTATAACATATCGATGTCATGGGGGAAAAAAAAATCACATTATTCAAACTCGGTTTGATTGTGTTGTGGAGGATCAGCTTTCATCTGAACTTCAAATTTAAAATTGATCGATCTGCAATCCATTGATATAATACAATCCAATGATTGGTTTCAGCAAATTTGTTTCATATTTTTAGCAACCTTATCAAGTGAGCACTGTTAAACCATTTCGACGACATTTATCATCAACTAAGAGAGTCAACTAAATTTCATTCTATCAGAAAAGTAGCAGTATCATACTACTTAGTAGGAATCTAACAACTGTTCCATAATTCTGATTAAAAAAAATTCGTATAAAAATATTTTATTCGGAGTCTTAAAATAATTTAAATCTGACACATAAATAAAAACACCCAAAGTATGACTTCAGGTTGCATTCTGACATGGAAAGGAGTGCGTTCTACTGGTTGAAATATGCGTTATTATCAATTAAAGAATTGGGCGATTCTCCGATCATACAATTAGTCCTCTTTGAGATTTGGACATTAAGTCCGGACAGTGAAGCCCAAAGACATTCTCTTACCGACATTCTCTTACCGATATTCTCTTACCGATATTCTCTTACCGATAATCTCTTACCGATATTCTCTTACAGATATTCTCTTACCGATATTCTCTTACCGACATTCTCTAACCGACATTCTCTTACCGACATTCTCTTACCGACATTCTCTTACCGACATTCTCTTACCGAATTCTCTTACCGACATTCTCTTACCGACATTCTCTTTCCAACTCTCCGCAAAGAAAGATCAAGAAAATTGATTGAGGCCAGATTATACTAAGGGATATAATACAATAATTAATGAAACGTTGGTCTGCAGTCCCTTGTTCTAGTCTCAACATTTTGTGTCTTTTGTGTGACACAATTAAAAGCGTCTAACATTTGATGTTGTTTTATGGACACCCGCTGTTCGTGTCTCATTCATCTCCTTAAAAGCTTTATTCCATCACAAACCATTTTTACACTTAGTTACGTAGAACCGAATGTTTCTAACGTGTCATGTATGTAACACACAATGGACTTGGAAAATGGCGTGACATTCACATAAATGTAAATGATACTTTTAAACTATTTTCTATGCACTCCAGTAACTTTAAAACTGTTCCATTAATCATTGACAGAATGAAAACTTATTTTGCTCTCTCCCCCCCCCCCCCCCCCCCCCCCGCTAATGATTCTGCTTCAATAAGAGGCAAGTCTTCTTTGGCGAAAGAAATGCATTTCTGGTCCATTCAAAGTCATCTCAACGTTTGAGACGATGGAATTAACTGTCTTTCCGAATGCTGTTCAATGGTCACCACTTAGTGTGCTGATGTCACAGTGCACGTGCACTCAGCATGCGCTGTAAGGAAACATTGTAGCATTTCTATTCTTTCTTACCCCTTCACTTTCACAAACGGACGCCATGTCTCACAAACAACACACATGATCAATTCTTTTGAAACGTGTTCAAGTTCCATTGCATAATGGTGTTCATGTTTTTGTTCATGTGTAAATTGACTCTATTTATAGAATGTAATTTTTTTCCAAGAATAATATTTTTTTTGTTTAAATGTTCATGGACTCTATTTCTAGAATGTATTTTTGTTCAAATGGTCATGGACTCTGTTTCTAAAATATATTTTCTGCTATAACGACCAACACTCTTACTTCAACTGTATTCCAGTAATATATTTTCCGCAAAACTACACCTACAATCACAATCTGACTTGTAAATATACGTATGAAACGTTTAAGGCCGGTTCACAACATACGATTGGCAACCGGTGGGTAAGACGCCTGTGGATGACACAGAATAAAGCAGAGATGTCAAGTTAATGAGTGGAGCTGAATCGGCTGAACCTGGCGGTACTACCTAGGCCTGGTAAAACTAAGTGGCCAAGACAGGGTGGTACTCAGGGGGTGGGGAGTGCACTGTTGTCCCGGGGTGTGAGGAAGATGTTTTAGGGGGGTTGCGTCCACAATAAAATCACCATGGGATCGCTGTTCTGGTTGTTAGACTTTGCAGCATGCTGTACCTATAAGGTAATAGGGGTATATCTTCTAATTCTTCATTTCAACGTGCTAGGGATGAACGGAGCACATTGCATGAATCAACACACTAGTGGCGCAGGAGAGCGTCCCAAAGTTACCTTTATATTTAAGGGTGTTATTCTAAGGGAGAGGGGGGGTGTGAAAGAGACGGTGAAAATCTTGTCCACCCAAGGGGCCACTAAAGCTAGCTACGCCACAGTGTGTATCCGTGTGTATGGGTATTTCATTATTTTTTTTTAAAGCATTTAACATATTGTCCATATTTCACATGTACAATGTATTCCACTTTAGCCAAGGAGAATAAAGGTAATATGTACTATGAAATATGTAATATGAAGTATGTAATATGAAATATGTAATAAAATGTGAAGAGGAAAAATTCACACGTGCATATATAAAAATAACAAACATCAACCATATACAGGCTACATGTTGGAATGGGGTGCTTAGGTGAGGGGGTGCTTAGGTGAGGGGGTGCTTGGGTGAGGGGGTGCTTGAGTGAGGGGGTGCATGGTTGAGGGGGTAATTGGGTGAGAGGATGCTTGGGTGAGAGGATGCTTGGGTGAGGGGGTGCAAAAATAGATACAACTTTTCTCCGTGGAAATGATAATAATGTGTAAAGGGGAGATAAAAGAAATAAATTTAGAAGAGAGAGAGAGAGAGAGAGAGAGAGAGAGAGAGAGAGAGAGAGAGAGCAGTGCAACGGGAAGCCGGTAAGTTGCCTTTGAGGAGATAATTTAAAAAAAAAAAAACTGGTTTAGTGGGAGGGAAGTTCTTGGGCGAGTCTGAAATATAGAGAAGATCTCAAAGTCTGGCCTGTGAAGATAACAAGGTGCTAACTGAATAAAATGAGAAAAGGTGCAACATATTTGAAGGATTCAGTAAGCAGTTACCTGTACACACCTGTCTAGGAATTATGAAAGTGAAAAGCGATATATATATATATATATATTTTTCTTTTACCACGATAATTCTGTATCTGACATAAGGGTGTCTTATTTGTTGTTGAAATGTTAATGATGTTTTTTTCGCCTTCAAGTTCATCAGGCAAATGTTGGCTACAGGTCTGTGTGTGTCTGCATGTATGTGTGAGTGTGCATGTGTGTGTATTTGGGTAATGCGTGTGTGTGTATGTGTGTGTGTATGTGTGTGTATATGTGTGTTTGTATGCGTGTGTGTGTGTATGTGTGTGTGTATATGTGTGTGTATGCGTGTGTGTATGCGTGTGTGTGTGTATGTGTGTGTGTGTGTGTGTGATTATGTAAGGGTTTCCGAAAGTTGTCGTTCTTTTAATATTAGCTTTTATTTTTTGTTTCTTTCAATGCTGCCTACGAATCTAAAATAATCATTGGTGGGGGAGGGGGGTGTTTGAGGGGCGTGGTGGGTGGAAAGTGGGTGGAGCTGTCTCTAAATAAATCTGTAGCGTTGTGTCTCATTAGGATCTTTCATGACGTATCGGGTGGTCTGCGAGGATTCCAGTCGATGAGTTCTGGCGCCAGTGGAGAGTTGGCAAGTGTGGAGTCAGTTTCAACACCTGGGTAGGTTTTGAACGAGTCAGATCAACTCAATTAGCGGGATATTGCTGTTATGATTCAGCACAACACCAACCGACTCAACTCTAACGACCTTAATCAAATGACACCCCTTAAAGGTTTTACTCAACTAAAAGAACTCAACTAAAAGAACTCAACTAAAAGAACTCAACTAAAAGAACTCAACTAAAAGAACTCAACTAAAAGAACTCAACTAAAAGAACTCAACTAAAAGAACTCAACTAAAAGAACTCAACTAAAAGAACTCAACTAAAAGAACTCAACTAAAAGAACTCAACTAAAAGAACTCAACTAAAAGAACTCAACTAAAAGAACTCAACTAAAAGAACTCAACTAAAAGAACTCAGCGAAGGAAGGGGTTTGAATTTCGGCGTGGGAGGTGTGTTACCAACCCGGAAGGTGGGGGGGGGGGCTGACTTTTTAAAAATATATATATCTTTAGGGACTGCATCTGTTGTTCATTTTCTTGGCATCTGATCCTAGGCAGACAGCGATCATGACCTCCCGGGCAGACAGCGATTATGTCTTTCCAGTCAGACATCGATTATGTCTTCCCAGTCAGACAGCGAGTATGTCTTCCCAGTCAGACATCGATTATGTCTTCCCAGTCAGACAGCGAGTATGTCTTTCACAGTCAGACATCGATTATGTCTTCCCAGTCAGACAGCGAATTTGTCTTCTCATTCAGACAGAGAGTGCGTCTTCTAAGTATTCCTTAAAGGAGATCGCGTTCTTACTCTCAAGGATTTACTAGTCATACTCAGCGCTGTGCGCCAGCGTTGCTTTTGGGGAATTCTTCTTCTTTAGGATTTGTATATCATAACAAATCAAATAGGAAGGCTACACATAGACTGAGGCTAGACATTGACTGAGGCTAGACATTGACTGAGGCTACACATAGACTGAGGCTACACATAGACTGAGGCTACACATAGACTGAGGCTACACAAAGACTGAGGCTACACATAGACTGAGGCTACACATAGACTGAGGCTACACATAGACTGAGGCTACACATAGATTGAGGCTACACATAGACTGAGGCTACACATAGACTGAGGATACACATAGACTGAGGATACACATAGACTGAGGCTACACATAGACTGAGGAGCACACATAGTCTAGAGTTTGCAATGTCTTGCCGAAGTGGTAGCAGTCAATCACTAAATGCCAACAACCACTCAGAGGAGTAGCTAAAGCTTGTATCGCCCAAGTCAGGAAAACCAAAATGCATACAGAATTCACATAAAAGTAAATTATATGTTTAATATGAAATGGAATGAAAATTATTCCCCCCTCTCCCCTCCCCCCTCCAAATAAAAGTGCCGATCAGGCTGGATCATCTCCTCCAACCCCCCCCCCCTCTTCCTACACCATTGCTTCACCTACCCCCTTCCTGTGCCTGGGCTACGCCTTTCATTGTGACCTAATCTGGGGTCACAATGAGACAATACAATGGAAATCCTTGTGGCCTAATCAAATAATTATTAACACCATTGTGTGCATGACATAAGTATAAAGTTATCAACTTAAAATGATTGCAAGGCTGACACAGATTCTTCAGGCAGACGGCCGCCCCTGCAACACGTTGTTTCCTCCCCTGAGAGTAACCGTCAGCTGTTCCACTCGAAGGTTCCTACTTATTAGGACAATTTTGTTTGAAAAAAAACAACAAAAAATGGGGGGAAAAAATACCCCACTAAAATCCGAGGTACGAAAGTGACCTATTTAAATGTTTGGGCCGGGCAGATGTGAGCAGCAATTAGGCTAAACGCAGGCTCGCAATGGTCGGTGATTACCTGCCTGCTGTCTGGCTGGCTCCCGACGGCCCTTCCAGATAGTCGCCATCTTAGTTACATATCTACCGCGAGTCTCAACTTTGGGGGGGGTGGTTCAAGGGGGGGGGGGGAGGGAAGAACTTAAAAAGAAATTGTTTTGTGGAACTCTTCAAAGACGGAAGTGGGAAATTTGATTTAAACTATCCCTTCATACTGGTAAAGACTTTTCTCAGATAACATTTTGTCTGATCGTATAGTGGATGAAACTAGATGTGTATCCTTAAGACACTCGAAATAAAAAATATTTTTCAAGAACTAGACTTTTCAGGGGGGGCGGGGGGGGGGCATTTTTATGTTTACTTCAGTATATTTTAAAGAAAATAAGTTTTATGTAGGTAGAGTGGTGGTCATGAACGAAGGGGTCTGCAGAATCTAGGACTCCAAGAACAAAAACTTGGGTCTACAAAATGTAGTCTGAAATTAGGTTTGAGATGCATCTCCTCTATGGGGGAGGGGGGGGGGCGCACACAAAGTGCCATCCGTGACCGGAAGTTATGGGAGTAAAACGAATGACTGATAATGAGAGTGAAAGGCTTTGGGTTAATTAGATTTAAATTAGTATCCATAGTAATGGTTCTCAACCTTACAAATGCTGCGACCCTTTCATACAGTTCCTCATGTTATGGTGACCCCCAACAATGAAATTATTTTCGTTGCTACTTTATAAAAAATTCTTTTCCAATGGTCTTAGGTGACAGACGACAGGTTCCAGAAGCCAGCCGTTGTATAGAAGTCCCTAGGATTTTTCACTAAATCTCGAAATATCTCTTCTGTTCCATTGTCTGTAATTTCGTAATCAAACCTAAATGAAACATTGTCATTTCAATGGCGTTGGGTTTAGCACCAACAGAATCGCACAGTGTTTTAATTAGTCGTTGTCATGCAGAGTTAAGATGTGTACAACTTTAGCATTCCTGGTTGTGCACACAGTAGACAACCCTTAAAATCAAATTTTTTTTCGTAAAAATCCTTAATGTGTATTTTTAATATTATTTTACCTTTAAAATAATATTCTGATGCCCCTTCCACTTTTACATCCCAGATTTATTGAATCACCTATTTTAGAAAAACAACCCAAGAGAAAGAATGTGTTGTCATCGGCAACGAGTCTGTGTGCCAAGTTTCAGCTGGATACGTTGACGGGAAACGGGCCATTCAGCCGTCGGGACAATACAAAATTCAATAATGTAAAAAAAGTGCATAATTCTCGCTGGTTTGGGAATTGTCTGCCGAGCCAAAAAAATTTCAAACTCAATAAAGTTTGATCAGACTAAAAACTCATGAAAGCCATTGTAGAATGTCGCATGTAGAATTTTAAGTCTGACGTTGCATAAAAAGATCACATTCCTTGGTCAAAGATCCACCCACTGTATTGAAAGCTTTGGAAATGTGACGCAAAATGCCAGCTGATGACCTCAAAATCGTATTAGGGCAAGTTATTATTTATGAGAATATTGGACACAAAAAATATATTGTTTTGTTTTAACATCTTAGAAAGCTCCTCATTTCATTGGCTTAATCTTTAGACCGTTGAGATTTTTAGAGAGCACGATCTGTGCCATTAAGACTTAATATTGAGTTAATTGGGTCAAGAATTATATGTCAACATGTCAGACATTTTTTTGTTTGTTTGTATCACAAACATGTTTAGAAAATTGTAATAAACCAAATGCATGCAATAATGATCTAATCAACTGATCGGCGACTTTCACGTGCACCTACACACACTTTGATGACGTCAAGTAAATAATAATTATTTTGCTGAGGAACTCTCCGTCCTAAATTGAAACAAGCGCTCAGTGTTTTTTGCGAGTACATATTGAAAAAAAAATGTGCATAACATAATTTTATTAAAAAATGTATCATAGCATTTAGTTGTAGGATAGACAGAAATCGCTTCGATTATCAATGAGGACAAAATAACGACTTCTCACTGACCACCAAAAACCTTGTTAGAAACAACAACAACTTTAAGAGGCATCCTCAAGGACATGCGCATGCTATTCTCCAGACCATGCTAACCTACTTGATTCGACAGGAGCTGGACACTGGCCGGTGGCTTCACAAACGTCGGCTGGACACGTTGGTGTTCTGTCGATGAGACCTGTTGGAATTCCCGGCGCCCCGACGGGGGTGAGCGTGGGAACGTTTCGATGGGGATGAAGTGGTCAGTTGACGAGGTCTGTCTCGATGGAAGGAAGCGATCTCCTGCAGTATGGACGTCGGGCCTGGTTTGAGTAGTGAATGGATCTCTAGGAGCTTCCGCTCTTGTATGAGAATTGTAGGTCGGGAAGGGATCCGTAGAGTCAAAGGCCTCCGATTTGGTTTGGGAAATGTAGGTGGGTTGGAGAAGAATGGTTTGCTGAGAAGCTGACCTGGGTGTTGTGGTTTCAGTGTAGAACTGGTTGAACGCCTGCTGTCTGGTGGAGGTGTGCTGCGCTTGCTTACCGTAGGCGTCTATGGCTGCGGCAGTTTGGGACGAGTCTGATCTTGCGTCGTGGTCACCGGTGCTGCTGGACACCACCCCGGATTGCAGTTGACCTTCTTGTGCCACGGCCGTTGGGATATCGTTTGCAAACGTCACGTGGTGCTTCTCTTTGGGTGGGGAGCTCTTGGTGGTGGAGTAAAGACCTTCAAGTTCAAGGGGGAATTTGTTTTCTTTGGAGGTCGGGCTGATGACGTCAGAGCTGGAGTCCCGGAAATACAGAGTAGCGTAAGGACTACCTGAATCGCTCGCAGCCGCCTGCTGGTAGGCGTACTTGGTGCCGGCAAAACTACCCGGTTGTAGCTGTTGCCGTAACTGCTGCTGTTGTTGGAGGGGACGTTCCTGAGGTTGTAAAAGATATGACTGTTGGCGGCAGAAGTCTTGCTCGGATAAACCGGAAGATCTGAATTCGGGAGGTGCTTGGTACGTCCTGGCCTGATCTCCTGGCCGACGCACGGTCTGGCCTTGACCCCAGGCGCCGCCCCGCGAAGGGTTGGGGCTGGTGCGGTATGAAGGCGCCGAGGACGAAGCTCTGCCGTCGGGGTACTGGTGCGGATGAGAGAATGAATGGTGCTTTCGGACGATTCGCGGCGAGTAGTGGGTCCTCAGTGACGTGGCCGACGGCGAGGTCTCGCGGGACATACGGTGGATGACGTCACGGTCAGGGGTTCCGGAGCCACTGGGCGATCGACCTCGGGGTGGTTTTGTCGTCACAAATTTTAGCATGGCACCACTGACATGACGGAGATCACACACACACACGTCTGATTGTTTTGGTCGGGATGAAGAGAATGATTAAGAAACTAAAGGGCCAACTCGGATGTCTGGCTCCTAGATCGATTGGGTTGTTAGTATAGGAAATTAACCAAAAGTCCCTGCTGAAATGTGTTACTACGAGATATTTATACAGTTATTTCTTGGTCTCAGTTCTTGTCGAAGTGGTTACAACTCACTTAAAAGAAGATCTTTATCAGACGAATTGCGATTCTAAATCTTGATTACGAAGGACGACGTATGGAGAAGCCTACAAGTCCACCACACCAGGAAATGTCCTTTAGTAGAATGAAATGATAAAACAAAAAACTAGAAGATGTCTAAAAACAAACTCTGCTACTTTGAATACATGACTACGGGGGGCTGTGTCTCTCATATATTTTCATCCATGTCTAGAGGCTGCTTGTTGAGGCTCGTGATGGAGTGTCTGAGGCGCCACACGCACACACTGTCCCGTGGTCAAACTGAGTTCACAACAAGCCATTTTTGAAAAAAAAATTGATTGTAATGTTTGTGCACAGCAGCGGGGAAAATTCTAGAATGGGTAGTTGAGAAGAAAAACAAAACAAACATAAACACATTTTGAATCTCTTGCTGAAATGTTTCAAGTTACTTGCCGAGAGGAAATACGTCACAAGGGATGTTTGGTTTTCTGATCAAGCAATCATAGATTTATCTCGTTTCAAATGACATGTCATCACGTTTGAGCTGAACTTTTCGATGATGATGATGATGATGATGATGATACCTATAAGAAGGTCATTCATCATTAGCCTATTATTTAAGCCAATTATTTCAGAATTCAGTACGACGAGCTTATTATAGAAGCTTAACATAACATCCCCAATTCATTATGACATGACGCAAATAACAATTTAGGATATGATGCAAATAACAATGGTAGGATATGATGCAAATATCTATAGTAGGATATGGCGCAAATAACAATGGTAGGCAATGGCGCAAATAGCAATAGATACATTGACTGTAAATAAGAATCAGTAAGAACATAGACTTTTAGAACAGCAATAAAAAATATAAGCTCTAAGAACAACAAGGGGAGTATCCTCTATCTGAAAATTAATTGAACATAGACCTTGTGAGCATTGGCAGAGAAGTGAAATACAGACTTTGTGAACATTGTCAGATAATTCAAAGACAAACTGTTTTCCATACGACGATCCTAAGCCTCATCAGGTCTGTCCTTTACTAAACCATTCAATCTCCAGAACAATGACATCTGGCATCACACAAAGAAACCAGGCTGTATCTGGTACTAGACTGTAACAAATTGGCTTGCATTACACCGTGAAACCACACGCTATCTAAAACTAAATTAGAACGATTTTCACATTTTCAGATACATATTTTTTTTCTAAAGCTTCCCGGAACACGGAATTAGAATCGTAGACTGGACTTGTTTTTGTGAAATGAGATGGACACAGCGGTACGAGAGGAGAGCAATATCAACAGATTGACTTCCCTGTTGGAGACCGTTTGGGCCGGGTGGGGGTGGGGGTTTGGGGGGGGGGAGAGATTGTCATTAATTACATAAATAAAGAAGATTGTATCGTTTGGATTGCACATGGATAACGGAACCCGGTTTCATCCACCGTCAATCGACAATAGTTGATGACAGGATTATGATTATGGCTGTTTTTCTGTTTTAGAAAATGCTGAAAACGTGGTAACCTCTTTCTTAGAAACAGCTTACCTTATGGCGATGTAATCTATTGGATACCTTGGAATTATTTCAACTCGTTAATGTTTTGTAAGTTATATCTTAACGAAGTGGGTTTTAAAATGCGCTCTATTGGGGTGAAATGAATACGGATGTTGCATTTAATATCAATTTTTACTCAATTCTTTTTCTGACTTATGGTGATATGTCTTGCAAGAGCATTTGGGCCGCTATGTGGATTGGTAATATGTCCTGCAAGATCCTTCGGGCCGCAATGAGGATTGGTGATATGTCCTGTAAGAGCTTTTGGGCCGCTATGAGGATTGGTGATATGTCCTGCAAGATACTTCGGGCCGCAATGAGTTTTGGTGATATGTCCTGTAAGAGCTTTTGGGCCGCTATGAGTTTTGGTGATATGTCTTGCAAGATCCTTTTGGTCGCATAAGGATTCTAGATGATCACTGGGACTTATCGATATAAATTTTATTTTTAAGCTAATTTCATAATTACAATGTTGGACACAGATTAATTACCTTGGGCCTTTTTTTTTTATAGCTTAGGTTACCATGTTTGAATTTCTTGTGGCTAAACTCAATGAATGTGTGGTCCCAGATCAATGAACTCACTACCTATGTTTTCATTCCATACTGTATGCGCCCATTGCTGACACAGAGCACGACCATCACGCCAGAAGGTCTCTGTGTTATGAGAGCACTTATTGTGATCAGTACGGTACGCGAGCGAGTCGAGTAGTTTAACCACACAGAAGCGGAAGTGGATAATTTTCGGGTCAGCTGACGAGCTTGACCTTTGGTCGTGTGCTCGTAGGCGTACTTAAAAGAAAAAAATAATATCACTGGTGGAACCGTAATGCTGATTATCAACAATGCAAGCAGACGTGGAATCCAAAATAGGTGTGGTATCCTAACGTGCTGAACGGGGTGAATGAAGGTACACCATGGTGAATGTAAGGTCTTAATGTAAAACGGGGTTATTGTAAGGTCTTAATGTACAACGGGGTGATTCTAAGGTCCTAATGGTAAATTATTGAGCTGGAATATTAATGTTTTATTAAACATGTATATAAAAAAAAACGTATCTCGAGTTAATGTCATGTGAACACCAGATCCCTCCACACCACCCTCTACATTTGAACATCAAAAGTCCTGGCTCCAAGATGATAGCAGATCCAACTTATCAGGTATGGGTTCAAAGTGTCGCGTCGATTGATCAAATTTTATGATTTAACTCCGCAGATGATAGAAAAATTTGTCAGCTAAAAATTAATATATTAAAAAAATTAATTGTTGATTTAATGGAGGAAACATGAGACAAACTTGCTGCCACATTGCAACCAGACCAAACTTAACAGTCGTAGGATCATCCTTGCTGCCACCTTGCCACCAGACCAAACTTAGCAGTCGTAAGCTCATCCTTGCTGCCACCTTGCCACCAGACCAAACTTAGCAGTGGTAGGATCATCCTTGCTGCCACCTTGCCACCAGACCAAACTTAGCAGTAGTTTCCATTGAATGGTAATCATAAGCACACACTCTTTCAACATCTTCAAATCCTCAGAAGCTTAGAACCATAAAAACCATATAAGCAAAGAACCGAAGAATCACAGAACCGTACACCCATAGAACCGAAGAACCATAAAACCATAGAACCATACAACAAATGAACCATAAACCATAAAGCAAAGAATCGCATAACCACAGAACCATAGCACTCTAACAAACTAAACTTATTGTTTTTTTCGTAATGTAAACAAAGCAGAATGTGACATTGTTTAGCGTGCCATAGACTTAAGTCCAGAATGTCACATAGTGTTAAGCCTGGCGCTGACTTAAAGGCAGAATGTCACAAAGGTAAGCCTACCATTGTCTCAAGTCCATTGAAACTCAAATGCACACGGTCAAAGAGAGACACTATTTACCTGAGTAGATAGAGCTAACCAAGCTGCAACTATACGGTACTGAATTTGACGGCAACAAATGAGTATAAACCAAATGATATGTGGTGTACAAAATGATATGAGGTGAACCAAATGATATGTGGTGTACAAAATGATATGAGGTGAACCAAATGATATGTGGTGTACAAAATGATATGTGGTGTACCAAATGATATGAGGTGAACCAAATGATATGTGGTGTACAAAATGATATGTGGTGTACAAAATGATATGTGGTGTACAAAATGATATGTGGTGTACAAAATGATATGTGGTGTACAAAATGATATGTGGTGTACAAAATGATATGTGGTGTACAAAATGATATGTGGTGTACAAAATGATATGTGGTGTACAAAATGATATGTGGTGTACAAAATGATATGTGGTGTACAAAATGATATGTGGTGTACAAAATGATATGTGGTGTACAAAATGATATGTGGTGTACAAAATGATATGTGGTGTACAAAATGATATGAGGTGTACAAAATGATATGTGGTGTACAAAATGATATGTGGTGTACAAAATGATATGTGGTGTACAAAATGATATGAGGTGTACAAAATGATATGTGGTGTACAAAATGATATGTGGTGTACAAAATGATATGTGGAATACGTTTGGTGTTAAATAACCACACACACAAAAGTGACAAAACACACAACACAATTCCGAATACTTGAGTCTAATGTAATGACGTCACGATCCCGGGGGCAAATAAATCCTAGAGCGTCAGTGACACTGCTTCGTTAGGTCGAAAACGGGTAAGTCGAAAAGAACACGAAAAAATGACGAGTCAAATCCCTTAAACTGCCATTTTTCCTCTCGAAACGTCCTTGTTGCCTCCCGCCATTACGGTTACACGAGGGGAAGTCAAGGGGGAGATCACTTCCGTTCCCGTGTGTTGCGGGGAATCAAGAGTCACGGGGATTTGCAAGTGCTCTGACTTCGAACAGCTCCTACCTTTCCGTGCCTGTAGCGTGCCACCTCCACCCCCTCCCTCTCTCTCTCTCTTCCTCTGGTTCTACAACTTAAAGCCATGCCGTTTTCATAACAGCATAACATTATACAGCCGGCGGCGTATCTAGATAAATACTCTTGTTAAAAAAGAGGGGATTTTGGGGGGGGGGGCGGGGGTGCTTCTTATGACACAACAGAAGCCTGTGGCAAATTAATTAAGATATTAATATTGTGCATCGTGAATATTTTCAGCCTTTTAAGGAATGACAATTTGGGTATTGCCCAGTTGATGGACACCTTACCACGACCATAGCCAAATACGCCCCTGCTTTTATGTACTGGCTTTTCAGATGATTATTTTAAATAAGCAATATTTCCTATGTATATATAATATAGTAATGATGGATCATTAGCCACGGGGGTGTGATTTATGGAGCTATAACCTCATGGCAGCCATTGTCCATTGTCGTCTGCTTGGGGCCGGTATTTATGGAAATTCCCGGAATAGATAAGTTTTGAATCTATTTACGTTGCACACTGACTGACAGTTACGTTAACGCCAATGTGTTTATCTTTCTCTCTCTTTCTCTCTCTCTCTCCCTCTAGCTCCCTTTCTAGCTTCTTTCTCTTTAGCTTTAAACTATCTCTTGTTCTCTACCTTTCTCTCTCTACCTGTCTCTCTCTAGCTCTCTCTCTCTCTCTCTAGCTCTCTCTCTACCTGTCTCTCTCTAGCTCTCTCTCTCTCTCTCTAATTCTCTCATCTCGCTCTCTAGCTCTAATCCTCTCATCTCGCTTTCTAACTCTCTCTCTCTCTAATTCTCTCATCTCGCTCTCTAGCCCCGCCCCCTTCTCTCTCTCGCCCTAACGCTCTCGATATCTGCAACTCTTTCAACCCTAAGCTCACTCTACAGATACTCTGCCCCCCCCCCATACTGAAGCATTTGAGGTCACATGTCACAACCATTGTATATGCAATGTCCTGCTATCTCGACCTTAGGTTCATAGATATAGAACTTGCATTGTGGGTATAATAAAATTAAAAAAAAGCTGGGACACTTAACTACACAATATCTGTATGAAAATCATACGACGGTTCTCAAGATTATCCACCCCTACGCCAAATAAACCACAATAACATGTAATTATTATCATTAACAAAAAAACACCCTCCTCTACATTCGATTCTTTTGTGACAAGTATTCAACCAGAACACGTTACAGTTTTCCCATACACTCAGAGAAATAACGAGAACTAACTACCACAAAAAACAAAAAAACTTTGCCGTTGAAGCAACCGAGAAAGCTGCAACCATTTGATCTGGATGACCACGTTCAAAGTTTGAACTTCTCTTACAAAGTCGACATTCTACAACAGAGGCTAATGGTGCACTGCCATTCCCAGCCAAGAACCATACTCCACCTACTCACTCCACTAACTCTGACCGCTTACCCGCTGCCACGCTAATAGAATCACTTTACCCAAGAATTACATTTTTTATGGGGTTTATGACTTAACGTCTGAAAATGCTTTACCCAAAGTGCATCGCGCAGGCGCGTCATGGTTAATTACGGGACATAAAAAGGCTGGCCACAAAAAAATGCCCAGAATGTCTAAAAAAAATAGATTGGGTGTCTAAACCGTTACAGGTAATTGTGTCAAATTAAAACACCTCGAAAAATCTGTGAGTAATTTTCGTGACGGCCATAGGCAGACTTTCATGACGGCCATTGCCAGACTTTCGTGACGGCCATAGCCAGACATTCGTGACGGCCATTGCCAGACTTTCGTGACGGCCATAGCCAGACTTTCGTGACGGCCATAGCCAGACATTCGTGACGGCCATAGCCAGACTTTCATGACGGCCATTGCCAGACTTTCGTGACGGCCATAGCCAGACATTCGTGACGGCCATTGCCAGACTTTCGTGACGGCCATTAACAGACTTTGTGACGGCCATAGCCAGACTTTCGTGACGGCCATAGACAGACTTTTGTGAGTGCCATAGACATACTTTCGTCACGGCCATAGCCAGACTTTTGCGAGTGCCATAGACAGACTTTCGTGATGGCCATTTCCAGACTTTCGCGAGTGCCATAGTAGGACTTTCGTGAATGTCACAGACCATACTTTCCTGAGTGCCATAGCGAGACATTCGTGAATGACAATAGAATGCTGTTGTCAGTAATTTTGGTTTGCATTAAATAATATTAGCAAATAATATTGCTAGCAGTAAATCTTGATGGTAGTAAATACGGCTTGCATTACATATTGCTAGCGGGAAATATTGCTAGCACAGAGCAGCGGTTCCCAACCCGTGGTACATGTACCGCGTGGGGGTACTCAAAAATTATATTGATAATTGCGGTAAACAATAAAACTGATTGTTGTTGATTTGCATCCGTTGATTTGCATCCGTTGATTTGCATCCATTGATTTACAACCGTTGATTTACATCCGTTGATTTACATCCGTTGATTTACATCCGTTGATTTACATCCGTTGATTTACATCCGTTGATTTACAACCGTTGATTTACATCCGTTGATTTACATCCGTTGATTTACATCCGTTGATTTACATTCGTTGATTTACATCCGTTGATTTACATCCGTTGATTTACAACCGTTGATTTACATCCGTTGATTTACATCCGTTGATTTACATCCGTTGATTTACATTCGTTGATTTACATCCGTTGATTTACATCCGTTGATTTACCAGAAACTATATTTAGATATTTGGCGATCAATTGATAACCAATTTGATCTAGAAAAAGTTTTGTAGGAGAGGAGGCACAGTGGGAAAAGGGGAAAAGGGGAAAGAGAGGAAGTTAATGTAGAGTGAAAAATAGATGGGTGACCAAGAGAGAGGAAGGGACGGAGAGAGGAGAAAGAGAATGGTTAGATTGAGAGAGAGGAGAAAGAGAATGGTTAGATTGAGAGAGAGGAGAAAGAGAATGGTTAGATTGAGAGAGAGGAGAAAGAGAATGGTTAGATTGAGAGAGAGGAGAAAGAGAATGGTTAGATTCAGAGAGAGGAGAAAGAGAATTATTAGAGAGAGAGAGAGAGAAAGAGAGAGAGGCATTATTTCGTTAAGGTAAAATGAATAAGAAGTGTACGAATTTGATAGAAAAAGTGCAGTGAGGAACTGAATGGGGACAAAGGTGGGGAAAAGGTGGGAAAAGGCGAAGGGAAACTTGGGGAGAAAAGTGATGAATAAAAATAGGGTAAAACGCTCGGGGTAATTGCCGAGCAGTGGTGCAGATCCGAGATAACCGATCGGCGTAAATGGCAAAGGTCGCAAGTGATCTTACCACACATCACTCATCTGCTGACTTTACCATACTTCACCATCGACCTACAGCTCAATTTAAAGGTGATTTGACCTGGAGAGGCCATGTGCTTGGAACGGGTGGTCAGGGTATCAAGACGGGGGGGGGGGGGAGGGGGGGGGAAGGGTTTGGGGGAGTGAATGGTAGGTGGGTGGGTAAGTGAATGGTAGGTGGGTGGGTAAGTGAATGGTTGTACGGGGTTAAGTGAATGGTAGATGGGTGGGTAAGTAAACGGTAGGTTGGTGGTAAGGGAATGATTGTTGGGTTGGTTTGGTATATTTATATATTAAAAATCTTACCTATGAAATCGTATGTGAGTCCGTATATACACATTGTAATAATGTAACGACAAGTTTAAGCATGCTATATGCTACTGATTTTTGTTTTATTTATTATTTTGCAATTCGTCCGCATAGACATTTATGCTTCAGCTTCATACAGTGGTTCCCATCGAATTTTGGGGATCCCACATGATTATTTTATTAGTCGTTTGCGCGTGCATTAAGCGGGTCCCCTAATTAAGTTATAAGGAAGTGTTCGTAAATGACGTAATGCAACTAGGCCAGAGGGTGGCATATACGATACGCATTGGGACACTTGGGGGGAGGGACGGGTGTGGGCCCCCAATGCAATGCTATGTCCTGGTCATGAAATATGAGGAGTTAATAATCACTCGAATATGGAACAATATCTTAACACAACCCCTAACCCAACCGCTAACGTAAACCCAAACCCTAACCCAACCCCTAACCCAACCCCTAACACAATCCCTAACCCAAACCCTAACAAAAACCCTAACCCAACCCTTAACCCAAAGCCTAACCCAACCTCTAACCCAAACCCTAACCCAACCCTAACCCAACCCTAACCCAACCCTAACCCAAAATCTACCCCTACCCCTAACCCAAACCCTAACCCAAACCCCAACACAACACATAACCCAACCCCTAACACAATCCCTAACCCAAACCCTAACAAAAACCCTAACCCAACCCTTAACCCAAAGCCTAACCCAACCTCTAACCCAAACCCTAACCCAACCCTAACCCAACCCTAACCCAACCCTAACCCAAAATCTACCCCTACCCCTAACCCAAACCCTAACCCAAACCCTAACACAACACATAACCCAACCCCTAACACAATCCCTAACCCAAACCCTAACAAAAACCCTAACCCAACCCTAACCCAACCCTAACCCAAAATCTAACCCTACCCCTAACCCAAACCCTAACCCAAACCCTATCCCAAACCCTAACCCAACACCTAACCCAAACCCTAACCCAACACCTAACCCAAACCCTAACCCAACACCTAACCCAAACCCTAACCCAACACCTAACCCAAACCCTAACCCAACACCTAACCCAAACCCTAACCCAACCTCTAACCCAAACCCTAACCCAACACCTAACCCAAACCCTAACCCAACACCTAACCCAAACCCTAACCCAACACCTAACCCAAACCCTAACCCAACACCTAACCCAAACCTTAACCCAACACCTAACCCAAACCCTAACCCAACACCTAACCCAACACCTAACCCAAACCCTAACCCAACATCTAACCCAAACCCTAACCCAACACCTAACCCTCGGTCAGGAACGCGTTTTATAAATAACGTAAAAACTGGCCTCTTAGGATTTCGAAAATCAGACCCAGCGCTTGACAAGAAATCCTAAATCTGTGTAAGAATAGGTCCTTTCAGCATTTTGCCTCTGTGAGACATCATTATTTTTATGCACTGAAGGGTACAAGATTTGTAATTTTAGAAACCTCATACACTAAATGCAGCTATTGAAGTTAGGGGGGAAAAAAGGAAAAAGAAGAGAAGTCACCAGTAATTTTTACCTGTTAAAATGCCAATGTCAAGTTCGCTATCTGTAAGTAAGGGAGACTACCGAGACCGCGTGCAGCGCACCCACTTCAACACAACTCACCTAGATGCACGATGCTGGGGCAACATTTTTTTTTATTTTTCTTAAACTGAATTATTTTTATAGCAGTTTCCCGAAATAGAGTCTCTTGTCCATGTCCAAATAAGTTGTGTTACGTTTAAAATTAGCTTCTATAAAAAGAAAATTTAAGATTAGGATGACTCCCAAGAAATACTTGAAGGTAAAAAAGTGGGGAGGGAGACTCTTTCTTTTAACACCTCAATTTATTTTTTTTTAAATGCCACGAAGATTCAAAGAGATGTGTAATTATAGCATTGGCTTGATCTCGTCCTTGCTTCCATAGCAGTTCTACAACTTCACGTATTTTTAGGCGTGCTCATTCCTTATATTTATTGAAAGATACCCGTGTTGTCAAAGCTGAATCTAACGAAATGCATCCGTGAGGCAAAGGTACGCACCGAATTTATTTCTCCGGGATGTGTGGGGGGGGGAACCAAAGAGAAATAGAAGCTCAAATAATTCCAAACCACGAGAAACATACAAACCCCACCCAAAAAAAGACAAATCAACAAGCTCCACTTAAAGTCAAGTTAGGCTAACAATTTCAGTCAAGACAAATAAAAAAACTCCACTTAAAGTCAAGTTAGGCTAACAATTTCAGTCAAGACAAATAAAAAACTCCACTTAAAGTCAAGTTAGGCTAAAAATTTCAGTCAAAACAAATCAACAAACTCCACTTAAAGTCAAGTTAGGCTAACAATTTCAGTCAAGACAAATCAACAAACTCCACTTAAAGTCAAGTTAGGCTAAAAATTTCAGTCAAGACAAATCAACGAACTCCACTTAAAGTCAATTTAGGCTAAAAATTTCAGTCAAGACAAATCAACAAACTCCACCTAAAGTCAAGTTAGGCTAAAAATTTCAGTCAAGACAAAGCAACAAACTCCACTTAAAAGTCAAGTTAGGCTAACAATTTCAGTCAAGACAAATCAACAAACTCCACTTAAAGTCAAGTTAGGCTAAATATTTCAGTCAAGACAAATCAACAAACTGCTCTTAAAGTCAAGTTAGGCTAAAAATTTCAGTCAAGACAAATCAACAAACTCCACTTTAAGTCAAGTTAGGCTAACAATTTCAGTCAAGACAAATCAACAAACTCCCCTTAAAGTCAAGTTAGGCTAAAAATTTCAGTCAAGACAAATAAAAAAACTCCACTTAAAGTCAAGTTAGGCTAAAAATTTCAGTCAAGACAAATCAACGAACTCCACTTAAAGTCAATTTAGGCTAAAAATTTCCATCAAGACAAATCAACAAACTCCACCTAAAGTCAAGTTAGGCTAAAAATTTCAGTCAAGACAAAGCAACAAACTCCACTTAAAGTCAAGTTAGGCTAAAAATTTCAGTCAAGACAAATAAAAAAACTGCACTAAAAGTCAAGTTAGGCTAAAAATTTCAGTCAAGACAAATCAACAAACTCCACTTAAAGTCAAGTTAGCCTAACAATTTCAGTCAAGACAAATCAACAAACTTCACCTAAGTCAATTTAGGCTAACAATTTCAGTCAAGACAAATCAACAAACTCCACCTAAAGTCAAGTTAGGCTAACAATTTCAGTCAAGACAAATCAACAAACTCCACCTAAAGTCAAGTTAGCCTAACATTTTCAGTCAAGACAAATCAACAAACTCCACTTAAAGTCAAGTTAGGCTAAAAATTTCATTCAAGACAAATCAACAAACTCCACTTAAAGTCAAGTTAGGCTAAAAATTTCAGTCAAGACAAATCAACAAACTCCACTTAAAGTCAAGTTAAGCCAACTATTTCAACCAAGACGAAACAGCTACCCCCCCTCCCCAGGTCAAGTTCAGCGTAAGGTGGTAAAATCAAGAGAACATCTGCTATCAATTTCATTTCAATCTGGTGTCAAGTAAAGTAAAACTTGGCTGATGAAGGTCAAGGTCACAAACACCTCCGTCACTGACCAGTGAAGGTCAAGGTCACACACATCTCCATCATTGGCTGATGAAGTTCAAGGTCGCAAATATCTGCACCATTATGAGCCACGGGAGATTCAAGACTTAAGTTGACATTACAACAGTCCGGCTCAGAGAGTTAACGATTTGATATGAAGTGCACTATGAAAAGTTGGGCTTAGAGAGTTAACGGTATTTGCCGCTAGGGCTGATTGTGCCAGCCAATCAGATCATTGTTCAGGATCACATCATGCCCCCCTCCAACCAAAAAAATATCCCCACACCCCTAAAAAAATTGGATACCCTGTCACAGGGCAGATAATTTGGTACTGCTCCACCTCCTGTTTTTTCTAGCACTATCCTTGGTTAAGAACGATTTCCCGAGAGTTTTAACCATGGCATGACCTATGACCTTTTCAAAGAAACAAAAATTAAATTTTATCATTTGACCATTGGATTTTCTTCTCCTGCTGCTAATTTGTTTACGACTCTTGACTTCATAATTACTAATTTAAAATAAAAAAAAAAAAGAAACTTAATGGGGCGTTGTGAACTGGGAGAAAGTCTATAGTCTTTAACTATAGCAACACGTCAGAAAGTCTATAGTCCTTAACTATAGCAACACGTCAGAAAGTCTATAGTCTTTAACTATAGCAACACGTCAGAAAGTCTATAGTCTTTAACTATAGCAACACGTCAGAAAGTCTATAGTCTTTAACTATAGCAACACGTCAGAAAGTCTATAGTCTTTAACTATAGCAACACGTCAGAAAGTCTATAGTCTTTAACTATAGCAACACGTCAGAACGTCTATAGTCTTTAACTATAGCAACACGTCAGAACGTCTATAGTCTTTAACTATAGCAACACGTCAGAAAGTCTATAGTCTTTAACTATAGCAACACGTCAGAACGTCTATAGTCTTTAACTATAGCAACACGTCAGAACGTCTATAGTCTTTAACTATAGCAACACGTCAGAAAGTCTATAGTCTTTAACAATAGCAACACGTCAGAAAGTCTATAGTCTTTAACTATAGCAACACGTCAGAAAGTCTATAGTCCTTTACTATAGCAACACGTCAGAAAGTCAGAACGCCCCTCTCTTGCCTGGAGGGTGGTTGATGGATAACTCCTTCCGGGTGACTGAACTTCTGTCTGTGTTCTCGTTCAGTAAGGGTCACGTTGACACAGAGACGGTCTAGCCCCAGGGGTTGTTTTGCGATTGAGCCAAATCATTATGTCATGTCATCTCGGTCTGAGGCCGAGACCTGACGGCCCCCTGTCGAAATTGTGATCGCGTCTAAGGTCAGGAAGTCGCCTGCAAGGTGTACAGCAGTAATCACACGAACACTATAGGTACAGCAGTAATCACAAGAACACTATAGGTACAGCAGTAATCACAAGAACACTATAGGTACAGCAGTAATCACAAGAACACTATAGGTACAGCAGTGATCACAAGAACACTTTGGGTACAACATTAATCACAAGAACACTATTGAGAAAAATATATCCCTTTTCCTATGTCTAACATAAGCAGTGGCACTCTTTCTCTAACACTAATATCTCCCTTTTCCTATGTCTAACATAAGCAGTGGCACTCTTTCTCTAACACTAATATCTCCCTTTTCCTATGTCTAACATTAGCAGTGCCACTATTCCCATGTCTAGCATAAGCAGTGCCACTCTGTCTGTAACATCAACGTTAACAACTGATTTGCCACAGGTGAGAATGCAGATCTATACAATGAAATCTCTCATTGTAATATCTCAAAAATATGGCACTCCTTTGTCTCTGCACTATAGAGGAAAGATGAAAATGGCGAATATGTTTTTATAAACGAAAGGACAATGAACTTGCTCACCCCTACCCCTCCCATACACATACACACACACGCACACAGACACACATTTTCTCTGTATCAATTACGCAATAACAAGTTATGCATTCGTGGCTGATGCAAAAGGTGGCACCTCCTGTAGGTATTCACCCCTTGCATATCAAAGAATTGTATTCAGAGGGATATACCAGAGTTATACTGTAGCATTGTTAGATATACCAGAGTCATACTGTTGAAGTGCTAGATATACCAGAGTCATACTGTAGCATTGCTAGATATACCAGAGTCATACTGTAGCATTGTTAGATATACCAGAGTCATACTATAGCAGTGCTAGATATACCAGAGTCATACTGTAGCATTGCTAGATATACCAGAGTCATACTGTAGCATTGCTAGATATACCAGAGTCATACTGTAGCAATGCTAGATATAACAGAGTCACACTGTAGCATTCTAAATATACCAGAGTCATACTGTAGCAATGCTAGATATAACAGAGTCACACTGTAGCATTCTAAATATACCAGAGTCATACTGTAGCATTGTTAGATATACCAGAGTCTTTCTGTAGCAGTGCTAGATATACCAAAGTCATACTGTAGCATTGTTAGATATACCAGAGTCATACTGTAGCAGTGCTAGATATACCAGAGTCATACTGTAGCAATGCTAGATATAACAGAGTCACACTGTAGCATTCTAAATATACCAGAGTCATACTGTAGCAATGCTAGATATAACAGAGTCACACTGTAGCATTCTAAATATACCAGAGTCATACTGTAGCATTGTTAGATATACCAGAGTCATACTGTAGCAGTGCTAGATATACCAGAGTCATACTGTAGCAATGCTAGATATAACAGAGTCACACTGTAGTATTCTAAATATACCAGAGTCATACTGTAGCAATGCTAGATATAACAGAGTCACACTGTAGCATTCTAAATATACCAGAGTCATACTGTAGCATTGTTAGATATACCAGAGTCTTTCTGTAGCAGTGCTAGATATACCAAAGTCATACTGTAGCATTGTTAGATATACCAGAGTCATACTGTAGCAGTGCTAGATATACCAGAGTCATACTGTAGCAATGCTACATATACCATAGTCATACTGTAGCAATGCTAGATATACCAGAGTTATAATGTAGCGATGCTAAATATAAAGCTGATTGGTCATTAACAAAGTACGAAAATCATATAAAAATGACTCCACATCTTTTTCTTCTGCAACCACCACTGCCCCACCACTGCCCCGCGACTGCCTAAAGACTGCCACACCACTGCCCGACTGTCCGACGGATGCCAAACCACTGCCTACTACTGCCCCAATCACTGCCCAAACCGCAGCCCCACTAACGCCCCCACACTGCCCCCCTCACAAACACTCTTAAACTAAAACCGAACTCATAAAGCCCCAGGGGCCACCAATAAATCCCTTCCACTTTATCACAGCAGGCGAGCAGGTAAGTCTCCTATAAATACATCACCGAGGTGAAGCAGACAGGCGGTGGCGCAGGTATATCTCATGGCAAGATTAGACTTCGGGCACATGGAGTGCATGCATGTCACCGTGACGTCATGATGACCTAACACGTGACACTTTAGAAGCAGAATCCTTCTGCTTTCTATCCAAAACAAGGGGTCATAGGTCATGGCTGTGGTTTTGATGGTCCTAGCATCGCGACACATACATACACGTACTGTCTTTATGATACGACACACTTAAGCAAGCTGTCTTTATGATACGACAAACTTAAGCAGCTGTCTTTAATATACGACACACTTAAGCAGCTGTCTTTATGATACGACAAACTTAAGCAAGCTGTCTTTATTCTACGACACACTTAAGCAGCTGTCTTTATTATACGACACCCTTACGAAAACTGCCTTTATTATATGACACCATTACGAACACTGTCTTTATTCTACGAAACACTTAAGCAGCTGTCTTTATTATACGACACCCTTACGAAAACTGCCTTTATTATATGACACCCTTACGAACACTGTCTTTATTCTACGAAACACTTGCACAAACTTTCTTTATTATACGAAACACCTAAGAAAACTGTTTTTATTATACGACACACTTAAGCAGCTGTCTTTATTATACGACTCACTTAAGCAAGCTGTCTTTATTATACGACGCAAGCAAACTGTCTTTACTATACGACACACTTAAGCACTGTCTTTGTTATACGACACACGCAAACTGTCTTTATTATATGACACACGCAAACTGTCTTTACTATACGACACACTTAAGCAAACTGTCTTTATTATATGACACGAAAACTGTCTTTATTATATGACACCCTTACGCAAACTGTCTTTATTATACTGACTTGGCTACATTCATAGATAATATGAGCAGAACTATAGTGCCATCATTGATGGAGATTATGGAAGACATATCATTGAGACATTCACCCGTACTATCAGAGGCAGGACATTCAGAAGAACTACCATCTTAAGATCACAGTATACTACGAGAAGACCTACACTATCCCCATTCATTGGTAATGTAAAGATCAGAAATGTGACTCTGTTAGTTCCATAAAGAGGTCCCTGTAAACCTGGGACGTAGAGCACCGTCCCACTGGATGCCATGATTAAATGACATCCGAATAGCTTAAGTCGAATGGTACCCGTGTGCGAATGGCGGCGCTGCGTGACTGGGTCCATTTTGACTCAGTGCTATTCGGATGTCATTTGTGGTAGTTTATTTTAGTTAAACTGAAGAATTAAGTTTACAAACATATAGTCCATTCAATTATCTTTCATTTGATACCTCATTTTATCTTACAAACCCAAAAATAAAATTTTAAATAGTTTTTTAATCCTAACCTCTCACTTCTGGTACCCGGGTCCGAATAGCCATTTCAAAATTTAATATTTCATAAAACTCGTAGGACAAAAAGAAAATTAATTGGTACTGTAAAACTTTCACTGTGTGAATGTATTTGTATTGTAGACTTTGAGTGGGTGAATGTATAGAATGTATTGGTACTGTAAAGCACTGACTGACTGAATGTATTGGTACTGTAAAACAATGATTGGCTGAATTTATTGGTACTGTAAAGCTTTGACTGGCTGAATGTATTGGTACTGTAAAGCTTTGACTGGCTGAATGTATTGGTACTGTAAAACAATGATTGGCTGAATTTATTGGTACTGTAAAGCTTTGACTGGCTGAATGTATTGGTACTGTAAAGCTTTGGCTGGATGAATGTATTGGTACTGTAAAACTTTGTCGAGGTGAATGTATTGCTACTGTAGAGCTTTGACTAGTCTAAATAAACACAGCAATATAATGAAAATTAATAGAAACACTACAGAATAAATGTAAGAAATCTTATCGGTTGACAAAAAGATCAATAAGAGCCCCATAGACTATCTTCAAACACCACTTATCCGGGATACTTCATAGATAACGTTTGTGTTATTTCAAAGATAACTCTCTTTCGTTTGTATCGTTATCTCTTTGAACACTAAGAAAACCCATTGCGTCACTGTGGGCCTGTTGAGACAAGGTGCTGAATGGACCTAGACGCTCTAAGCTCAACGCTGCAGTCAAAAGAAACATTATAGAATCCACAAGCTTTGAAACAAACGATCGTGTCTCACTTTAATGGTATGTAATCCACAATATCCACGGACCGGACACTAGTTATCCAATCAGATCCACAGGGTCCGGTTTACTCCGGGTACGAAAGAGGCGAAAGAGTTTACTAAGTTTTTCTGATGGAAGTTGGAAAGAAAAAGAAAACAACAGAATTCTGGGAAAACAACTTCCGCTCACAACAGGGGACGTAAGGCGGTAAAATTCAGCCAATCAGCGGCAGGTAACCCACGGCACATTCTCCCCATAAGAATTTGACGTCTGCACCCAATTTGACCTTGACAATGGCGAGATGAAAGTGGGGTTTTGTGTATGGTTTGTGGGGGGGGGGGGGGGGAACGGCAGAAAAACGTTTACAGGTAGTTGCAGCGTTCAGAGGCTTCGGGGGTGGGGGTGTTAGAGGGGGACTTGATGGATTTCTGCTCCATTTGGGAATCTGCCCAGAAAAGTATCCTTATTAGACTGGGGGCTGGCACTAAGCTTTCTTACTCTTGGAAAGCAACGAAAAACCTAAGTAATTAAACAAAATTGAGCTGAAAAGACCTGGTAAGCATAAACTTTGTAAGGGAGAAATCAAAAGCAGAGAGAGAGAGAGAGAGAGAACGAAAAATAGACAGAGAAACACAGAATAGAGAGAGAGAGAGAGAACGAAAAAGAGACAGAGAAACACAGAATAGAGAGAGAGAGAGAGAGAGAGAGAGAGAGAGAGAGTACTGCATGCTGACCCTCTTTGAATTAGTATGGTCAAGAGAACCATTATCCCATCAGAAAGGAAGTCTTAAGTAGGTCACACCATATTCTAAAGAGTGACCCATAGATCCTTCTGACCGACGGCATTCTTAAAAAAAAAAATAAACAGCCGAGATGACTTTCTAAACTGACAAACTCTGTAGAAAAAAAAATAAATCGACCATTGGATACAATTTGGTTAAATGCAACCCTCCCCCCCCCCAAAAGGCACTTGCTGATTTAGCAAAAACAACACCAAAGAAACGCTGCTCAAAACAATCGAAAGATGATCTCCAAGAAAGATGATCTCCAAGAAAGATGATCTCCAAGAAAGATGATCTCCAAGAAAGATGATCTCCAAGAAAGATACCGGAGCCTGCAGACAGCTCCTACAGAAGCAGCCGCTAGAATGCAAGTTGCATTCTTTGGCCGTTGCCCCCAGCACTGCACGCTGACTGAATCAATGGGAAGTATTGCAGAAAGCCATCCCTTGAGGTGTAACACATTTGAAACGTGTCTTATGAGCGCCGGACTTGTACGGCTTGTGAAAACGGTTATCGCAATTTCTGCAACGAAATGAATATTTTCTGATGACCGATGAGTAGTCTGTTCTAAATCGCCGTCTCTTTACTTAAATGCTTCTCAAGACAGATTGCTTGACATCGTACTGAACGACCCAGTACAATCTGAGCAAAAATGTTTGAAGACTTTCCTCTGGTATGAACAATTGCATGATTAAAACAGTTGGAAGATATTGCATTGCACAAAATATATAGCTAAGAAGTACTTGAAAATGTGAAATCTATCAATCAAAGGGACACTATCTTCACAAACTTGAATTGCGTCCTTCAGTTTTCGCCCCTTTGACCGCTTTCGCCGAATGCACTTCAAAATGTTGATGACTTGAGATTGACTGTGTCTTAACACGGGGATACCATTGTGTCTGAACACGGGGATACCAGTGTGTCTTAACACGAGGATACCAGTGTTTCTTAATACGAGGATACCAGTGTGTCTTAACACGAGGATACCAGTGAGTCTTAACATGGGGATACCAGTGTGTCTTAACACGGGATACCAATGTGTCTTAACACGGGAATACCAGTGTGTCTTAATACGGGGATATCATTGTGTCTCAACACGGGGACACCATTGTGTCTTAACACGGGAATATCATTGTGTCTTAACACGGGATAATCATTGTGTCCTAACACGGGAATATTATTGTGTCTTAACACGGAAATATCATTGTGTCTTAACACGGAAATATCATTGTGTCTTAACACGGGATAATATCATTGTGTCTTAACACTAGATAATACCATTGTGTCTAACACGGGAATATCACTGTGTCTTAACACGAGATAATACCATTGTGTCTTAACATGGGATAATATCATTGTGTCTTAACACGGGAATATCATTGTGTCTTAAAACGGGATAATACCATTTTGTCTTAACACGGGATAATACCATTGTGTCTTAACACGTGATAATATCATTGTGTCTTAACACGGGATAATATCATCGTGTCTTAACACGGGATAATATCATTGTGTCTTAACAAGGATAATAACATTGTGTCTTAACACGGGATAATACCATTGTGTCTTAACACGTGATAATATCATTGTGTCTAACACGGGATAATATCATCGTGTCTTAACATGGGATAATATCATTGTGTCTTAACAAGGATAATAACATTGTGTCTTAACATGGGATAATACCATTGTGTCTTAACACGGGATAATATCATTCTGTTTTAGCATGGGATAATATCATTGTGTCTTAACACGGAATAATATCATTGTATCTTTACACGGGATAATATCATTGTGTCTTAATACGGGATACTATCATTATGTCTTAAAAAGGGATAATACCATTGTGTCTTAACACGTGATTATATCATTGTGTCTTAACACGGGATAATATCATTGTGTTTTAACAAGGGTTAATATCATTGTGTCTTAACACGGGATAATACCATTGTGTCTTAACACGAGATAATATCATCATGTCTTAACACGGGATAATATTGTGTCTTAACACGGGATAATCTCATTGTGGCTTAACACGGGATAATACCATTGTGTCTTAACAGGGGGCTGTCATTCTGGGCTCAAGAATTTCAAGTTAAGTTCCTGGATGTTATAACGTGGCGAGTTTCGCATGAACCTGGTTGCATGTGCCAACCCTTTCGTTGCATGTGCCAACCCTTTCGTTGCATGTGCCAACCCTTTCGTTGCATGTGCCAACCGTTTCGTTTACAGGATACACTTCCATTTTTATAAAGTACAAATGAGTTTTAGCATTACATTTAAGTCAGCACTCAGAACAGAACACTTAAGTTAGCACTCAGAGCAGAACATTTAAGTCAGCACTCAGAACAGAAAACTTAAGTTAGCACTCAGAGCAGAACATTTAAGTCAGCACTCAGAGCAGAACATTTAAGTCAGCACTCAGAACAGAACATTTAAGTCAGCACTCAGAACACAACATTTAAGTTAGCACTCAGAACACAACATTTAAGTTAGCACTCAGAACAGAACATTTAAGTCAGCACTCAGAACAGAACACTTAAGTTAGCACTCAGAGCAGAACATTTAAGTCAGCACTCAGAACAGAACACTTAAGTTAGCACTCAGAGCAGAACATTTAAGTCAGCACTCAGAACAGAACATTTAAGTTAGCACTCAGAACAGAACATTTAAGTCAGCACTCAGAACACAACATTTAAGTTAGCACTCAGAACACAACATTTAAGTTAGCACTCAGAACAGAACATTTAATTCAGCACTCAGAACAGAACATTTAAGTCAGCACTCAGAACAGAACATTTAAGTCAGCACTCAGAACAGAACATTTAAGTCAGCACTCAGAACAGAACATTTAAGTTAGCACTCAGAACAGAACATTTAAGTTAGCACTCAGAACAGAACATTTAAGTTAGCACCGAGAACACAACGTTTCAGTCAGTACTGAGAACACAACAAAAGTACTGTATAATACAATCTGCGTCTGGTTGTAAATATAATCATTTTCTCTGCGACGCTCGCACATCAAAGCGTTACCTTGTGCAACCCAGCCCGCCACGCCTGTGGGTTGTCCATGCTCCTGACACACCTGGTTTTCGTAACTTCATTTATTTTTGTAAAAAAATTTTTTTTTTACTTGTTCGGCAGTGATAGAGTCCATCTGTGTGAATCACGTGGAATGAGAAGAGGTTTAAACTCCGCCGAGCGTCATAGTAAACAATCGCTACAGCCCCACCTTGCCGTCCCAGCCCACCTCTGCGTTGAGCAAATTAGCCAGTTTTACATTTCTCTGGATCCTGCCGGGGTTACTGGGTGCATTGAACAACAAATTCCATTTTTCAATTGTATTTAAAAAAAAAAAATAAATAAACAGAGAAAAGAAAACTTTGGTCTTACAATGCATGATTGTTCAATAGGGCTTGTCATTTAATGGCGGAAATCTATTAATAGAACTGATGTCACCATTACTGATCATCCGGGTACTCAGCGCGGACAAAATGTCAACACTGTTCAGTATTACTATGTTAGCGAAGTGTCCCTGAAACTTGTTTACAACTCTATTTTACGAAATATTTTACACATTTTTCTTTTACTTCTGTTTTCTCAAATGCGACTTCATTGCGTGAACGTCATATGTAACAGTAACTCTAGATACAAGGATCGCCCGACCGATATGCTGAAACACACTATAAGCTGCCATGTTTTAAGCAATATTTGTCCGCGGACCTTCTAAAAATAGTACGCTATGACGTTTTCAGGTCTTAGAAATGACAAAGCCTATAGGGATTTAACCTTTTGGATAATATGAAGTTGATTAAGCAGAATTACGAGAAAATATTCGCGAATACGACAAATATTCCTTTTTTTTCTTCTGGGTAAGAATAAGGAAGGGATAAGATTGACGGGCTCAGCAGTAAACAATTGTTAGCTGGTGAATTTAAATTTATACCCATGGTAGGACGTGCGTTAAATATGGCTTACAAATCAGCGTTTCTCAACCTGTGGGTCACGACCCTTTATGGGGGCGAACGATACCTTGCACAGGGGTCGCCTAAGACCATCGGAAACACAGATCTTTATGAAGTAGCAACGAAAATAACACGAGGTACTGTATTAAAGGGTCGCGACATTTGAAGGTTGAGAACCACTGCATTAAAAATGATTTTTTTTCGGAGCAAAGGTGCTTCACCCAAGATCTCGCTTCTCGCTTTCAGTGGCGTCACCTCATCCTAGACTCTAGGACCTGGAGGTTTTGCTCATGCTGCCCGTGATTCCTAAAAGGAAAAGAAAAAGGGGTTGGGATGGGTGGGGGAGGGGGTGGGGGTGGAAACTCCCCTTGATTTCCTATTAATGCTGAATTGTCATACTTTTGTGCGGATTGCTGATATACAGTTTGCTTCTGGTGTGCCTGCTTCCTTTTTGAAGACGCTCTTCCCTGACCTCACAATGTTTAATTTTAATTGTACCGACTGATAAACAACGCTCGATTCTGCTGGGTGCTGTCCATGGCCAGACAGGGGGAGATAGTACTTGGGTGGGTGAGGTCAAGCTTTTCACCAATGAATGTTTTTAAAATGTATACGTTTCTGTAATGGCTAATTTTAATGTGAAGCGCAGTGAGCTTAGCCCTAGGCTCGGATACTGTGGTGAGCCTAGCCCCAGGCTGGGGTACTGCAGTGAGCCTAGCCCTATGCTGGGGGTACTGCAGTGAGCCTAGCCCTATGATGGGGTACTGCAGCGAGCTTTAATGAACTCTGTTCAGTTTAAAGGCCGGCGGGTAGGGTATAGGACTCTCTGCTAGCCCATTGTTTCAAGTCATGCATATGTTATAGAAAATAAGAAGGTAACTTTTTTTCAGTAACGCTTGAATTCAACGGGTATTCTCTAAAAAAATACCCGGACCCGTGTAAAAACAACAGAAATTGCATCCGGATAAAACCGGGCATTTCAGTATTTTTTCACATCCAATCATATTGTCAGTCATGCCTGGGAGACAATTTATGCTTAACGATTAGTGTTGTGCGTATTGAGTGAACTTTGTGACCTGATGGTCGTGTGTTGTTGTCACGTTGTATGACTGGACGTGGTGAGTTGTGTTGATGAATGTTTCAACTTAAAGGCGTGAATACTGGGTTGAGAACTGGAGTCAGCGATCCATGTGAGGTGGGGGGGGGGGGGGGAAAAAGAAGGTCAAAAGCGAATAAAATGTCTAAATACACTGAGAAAAGGGGAAATTTGCAATGAGTGAAAGTAGATGGGGAGATAAAGGAATTAGGGGGGGGGATAAATAACGAATGTCAAATGAGAAATAAAGGTTAGTTGTTCCACAGACCACAGACTTGAGTTGGGATCTTGTTTATTCTATTTTCTGAAATGCGACTTCATTGCGTGAACGGCAAATGTAACAGTAACTTGAGATACGAGGATCGCCCGAACGATATGCTGAAACACACTATAAGCTGCCATGTTTTAAGCAATATTTGTCCGCTGACCTTCTAAAAATAGTACCCTATGACGTTTTCCGGTCTAAGAAATGACAAAGCCTATGCCCTTGCTACCGACATATGGCGGGAAATGCTGGCATACTAGAGACGCTCTCCTGAGGAGGAGGGGTTGGGGCTGTGGGGCATTGCACTTCTTATGTGAATGTCTTCAGTGTAGTTCTTTTGAGGAGCAAAAGGGGGAGGGGGGTGTTTTGAGATGCTGGGGTTTAATTTGCGGAATGATAAGTGGACTCATATTTTTATCAAGATATAACTATCAAACAAATGTCACACATCTGCCACTTATCTGTCACGATACCTAATCTTTTGTATGAATAAAAATTCATTTCTAACTGAATCTAACTTATCAGAACTTTGCGGTCTGATATTACGAAATTTTATAGTGTATTTATTGCAGGTTTTTTAATATTTTTTTTCGACCATAAAATGCTTTAGTATTTTTATGTTTACCTTCGATGTATTAATCTTTGGACGGACTTTATCGAAAAAAAATTCTGATCAAATCGGCTCACCCTACTTTTCGAGACACCTATTTATAAGACACTTGGGGGGGGGGGTATGCTCGGACCCTCGGGGCGGGTGCCACCCCCATCACGCGCCGTCGTGAATAAATCCACTAAAGAGGAGAGCGCCCGGTGTATGTCTGGAATGGGGGGGGGGG
>CAXITT010000792.1:130164-141314 GCA_964033795.1 Lymnaea stagnalis
TCACACACTCCCCCCCCACCCCCACAACAATTAGCCCCCCCCCCCCCGTCACTTCCGGAAACTTTGGGATCGAGATTATGTAGTATTATCCTGATTATGATAAACTGAGAGATTGTACGAGACTGCGGGAGTAGCTTCCGGTTTGTAGGGCGCTAAAACAATTGGTCCTGGTTTGTTGACACTGACAACAACCCAATTCTACGGTAAGGTACCAATAATAATTTGATGCGGTAAGGCGCCAACAGAGAAATTATTTTTTCACGGTGGGAAGTAGCTTGAGAAATAAAAGCGAAGTTAAGGATGAAAATAAAGTACCTTAAATAAATGACTATACTTTCTGTAATAAACTATGATTAGCCAACAAATAATGGAATAAAGTTTTGCTGAATGTTTGAGCAATCTGCTATGAATTTTGGTATTAGATTCTAGTTATAAAACTAATACGGCTGATTGGTACAAGTATGTAGTGCATGTTTTGCAAGTAATCTGCACACAGCTTAAAATAAAAGCCTCTAAACAAATAGCCTCTAAACAAGTAGCCTCTAAACAAATAGCCTCTAAACAAATAGCCTCTAAACAAATAGCCTCTAAACAAATGGCCTCTAAACAAATGGCCTCTAAACAAATAGCCTCTAAACAAATGGCCTCTAAACAAATGGCCTCTAAACAAATGGCCTCTAAACAAATGGCCTCTAAACAAATAGCCTCTAAACAAATAGCCTCTAAACAAATAGCCTCTAAACAAATAGCCTCAAACAAATAGCCTCAAATAAATAGCCATTCAACAAATAGCCTCTAAACAAATAGCCTCGAATAAATAGCCATTCAACAAATAGCCTCTAAACAAATAGCCTCTAAACAAATTGCCTTCATTAGTCCAAATCCGTGCGCCAAACGAAGTTATTCCAGTAAACACCATTTCGAATGACGTCATTTATGCGGGAATGCACATCAGCTATGAAACTCGACGCATAAAAGACTAACCCTGACCAGAGAAGTGACCGGAAGTAGCGACGAAAGAGACGTCACTCCGCGCTGAAACAGTCGCTCTCTTCTTGAAGACTCCTGGTCAGACTTGAACGTGTCGTCCAATCACTCCGAACTAAGAACACATCTAGCCGCCATGACAAGATGAAGCACTTCGCCATGTAACACTACTACAGGCTAAAGAAGACGTTGTCAGCAATACGCTTATTCGGGATTTAATATTTTTTTTTTTTAAGTGTTACGGAAAATGAGAAAATAGAAAACTTTTTAAGTAGGAGTTTAACCAGTAAATGTGTTAGGTAATGCATGGGAAATAAAGACGACATCGCATGGGAACACTTTTGAGGAAAAAAAAACACAAAAAATTGCCCCCATCAACAAAACAAAAAAAAAATAAATTTTAAATAATCGAAACTCCGTTGGATAGACTTTGTAACATTCTCCCTGAACATTGTTTCTATTTCCTTCTTTATAACTTAAGCAGTTTCCCCCCATCTCCGTATTCCTCCTTATAACTTTGGTCAGCCATTTCTTTAATACAAAATTATTATGTTTTAGAATTGATGATAACTGATATGAGAATGCAGGAATGCATAAAGGTATGTAAAAAAAAAAAATAGAAAAAACAAAACAAAGTGATATGCATTCCTGGCTTTACACTATAATTAAGATCAGGCACACGCCATCAGGCACACGCCATCAGGCACATGCCATCAGGTACATGCCATCAGGCGCTCTTGTTTGATAGGCAAAGAAAAACACAACATTTCTGATCAATCCACAATTACAATGGAAGCGGTCTCTCAAAGTTACAATTTCTTATAATTTTTGTGTTTTTGTTTTTGTTAAAACTGAAATGATGCTGCATACACATTTTGAAACCATCCAAGACATATTATGTTTGAAACCATCCAAGACATATTATGTCTGAAACCATCCAAGACATATTATGTCTACAACCTTCCAAGACATATTATGTCTGAAACCATCCAAGACATATTATGTCTGAAACCATCCAAGACATATTATGTCTGAAACCATCCAAGACATATTATTTTTGAAACCATCCAAGACATATTATGTCTGAAACCATACAAGACATATTATGTTTGAAACCATCCAAGACATACTATGTTTGAAACCATCCAAGACATATTATGTCTGAAACCATCCAACACATATTATGTCTGAAACCATCCAAGACATATAATGTCTGAAACCATCCAAGACATATTATGTCTGAAACCATCCAAGACATATTATGTCTGAAACCATCAAAGACATATGTCTGAAACCATCCAAGACATATTGTGTTTGAAACCATCAAAGACATATGTCTGAAACCATCCAAGACATATTGTGTTTGAAAACATCCAAGACATATTATGTCTGAAACCATCCAAGACATATTATGTTTGAAAACGATAAACGCCGTCATGGCGATGACGTCACGGCAGTTTGAGAGTATTCAACAGACGCCATTTTGCAGCACATTAAAATCACAATCTTAACTCCCGCGCGCGCACACTCTACCTGGCCAGTTAACGCTTACTTTTTAGTTTTAAAACTTGACACATATTTTTAAGCACGTGCACATCCTCGCTTAAGATGGAATAATGCGTGCACTGACATTGCAGCAAATCCATTGGCATGATGGGATGAGGGGGTTGGGGAGACCAGCCAGTGGCTTTAAAGACCCAGGGATAACAAAAAGAAAAAAAAAAAAAAGGTTCCCCCTTGTAGGCACAGGTAGAATCTGATGGCTATCCCGCGTCTAGTACTCACACCAGAAATAAAAGGCTACGGGTAAACTTTGACCTTTGAGCAACTCGGCAACTAGAACAACACGGGCTTTAAGATCGTTTACTGTTTTAACAAGGGACAGAACAGTTTGTCTTACAAACGGGGGTTGGGGGGTGGGAGGTGGGGGTCGGAGGGAGTGAGGGGGAGGGAGGTGTTCAGGTGATGTCATAATGAACACTCATTTTGTAACAATGTATCTTTATTATAACATATCCAGATATAATTTTCTCAACTTTAGATAAAGTAAGAATTTATCAATTTTATACAAAGTCAGATTTTATCAAGTTTAGACAAAGAAGTATTATTCAAGTTCAGACTAAGTACGCATTCATCAAGTTTAGATCAAGTGCAAGTTTGTAAAGTATGGACGAACAATGATGTCGTTTGGTTTAGACAAACTTATGTGTTACAGATTGTAGCGGAAAAGCGAATTGCTGTTTCATGAGAAACAGACGTTTGTTATACTTCACATTAACACAAATAAATTCATAATGTTCTGGACAAACCGAAAACTCTAGATTGAGAACCAGGGGTTAAATGCGTAATGAAAATAGATAGAGTATCCCTGCATGTGTCTAGTCTTTCTAAATCGATCTAAATCCGTGTAAGATGACAGTGTAAGATGACAGTGTAAGATGACAGTGTAAGATGGCAGTGTGAGATGACAGTGTGAGATGACAGTGTGAGATGACAGTGTGAGATGACAGTGTGAGATGACAGTGTGAGATGACAGTGTGAGATAAAAGTGTAAGATGACAGTGTGAGATGACAGCGTAAGATGACAGCGTAAGATGACAGCGTAAGATGACAGTGTAAGATGATAGTGTAAGATGACAGTGTGAGATGTCAGTGCAAGATGAGAGTGTGAGATGACAGTGTAAGATGACAGTGTGAGATGACAGTGTAAGATGCCAGTGTGAGATGACAGTGTAAGATGACAGTGTGAAAAGACAGTGTAAGATGACAGCGTGTAAGATGCAATGTAAGATGACGGCTCTCCACGTTTCGACAATGTACATTGTTAATAACGCAATAGCAAAACTTGATTTCCGTTTTCTGATAACGGCCTGTCACAAACACATTGCAGACTAACGATGGTCTGTCGCCTTTTAATATTATCACGTTTTGAGAAGCTCTAAAATTTAATGGAGGTCCCAAAAGCGACACAAAAACACCCCTTTTTTTTTTTCCAAACTTGTCGTCTGTTGTTGAGCATCACTAAGGCAAAGTCGTCAAAGATTTGAACAAGCAATGAATAAATAAATAAATAAGTATATATATGTACATATATATATATATATATATATATATATATATATANTATATATATATATATAAGGAAATCAATAAGACAAAAAACTCACATAAAAATGATGTAATCCAACTTTATATTCACTGTCCAGTTATTTAGATTTCATTCTCCGAAGACTTGTGTTTGTCAATTTTCTCTTGTTATGATTGCGCCAGATGTAGAAACAAAGAATTCCAGATTGATACAATTCTTCGTCCCCTTAACACTTAATACACAGCTTCCTTAGACAAGCTCTCCTTTGTTAACTAGTATTGAAACTATTGGTGTCGCATGTCTTATCGAAGCCTCCATACAGCTTAATTTGAAAAGCTCTCAATTTTTTAACTGGTATTGAAACTGTTACGGTCACATTTCACATTACAATTTCGCTGAATCGCACTATATTTTCTGACACCAGTTACTTCTTTAAACTTGCACTGTCAATGGACAGTGATGGACTGTCAATGGACAGTGATGGACTGTCAATGGACAGTGATGGACTGTCAAAGGACAGTGATGGACTGTCAATGGACAGTGATGGACTGTCAATGGACAGTGATGGACTGTCAATGGACTGTCAATGGACAGTGATGGACTGTCGAAGACTCTGTCCCAAAGACACGTAGTTACAATTATTATCTTTGCTTAGCTTCGTTTCTCAACTACTGTCCTCTCCAGCATGACATAGACAGTAGAGTGTCAAATGCCATTGAGACCGTCACCGCACTTTTTAACAACAGTGACTTGTCTCCGTCTGGAGAACTTTCTACACGAGTCACCCTGGACAGGAAATTTATGTCCCAGGATTGCGACCAGGGTGCACCAGTTAAAATTAAGAAAAACTCAATTAACAAGCAACTTACGGACCTTTGTTTATCTCAGAATTTAGTTTTAAAAGGGCACCTGGAGACGACTCCACTGGTGTGCCGCACATAATTACTCCACTGGTGTGCCGCACATAATTACTCCACTGGTGTGCCGCACATAATTATTCCACTGGTGTGCCGCACATAATTACTCCACTGGTGTGCCGCACATAATTACTCCACTGGTGTGCCGCACATAATTACTCCACTGGTGTGCCGCACATAATTACTCCACTGGTGTGCAGCACATAATTACTTTAGTCACACACTACACATAACACTGCGTTCAAAGAGTTGATGTATTTACTGCGACCTCCCGTCGCCGCTCAAGTACGGCCATGATAAGATAACCCCTTTCGTCCAAGTCCTCAACTGACCTGTGTCAGGCCCCAGTCAGACAGCAGACGTGTGCCGCGGCATGGGTTCTGTCCCTTTGTTGACAACTGAGTGGGTGATAAGATGTGAAGGGGCTTTTTCTTCCTTCATTTTTTTTATTTCCATTTGTCTTATTCTTTCTTTGTCTTTTGCAAAGATATGTACGGGAATGACGTCAATGCTTGAGCCGCAGCGCCCTGAGGAGCCATTGCTTCCTCTCAAGGGGCGCCTGAATATAACGCAGAACTTTGGCCCTTGGGTCCTAAAAGGAGGGGGTGCTATTTGCAGGTCCACCCACTGTTAAACAATAGAGTTCATGCTAGGAACAGCGCTATTTCATATTTCATTATTTCTACGTTTCACAGTATTTTTATTTTTCAACGTCCAATTCAAGGTAGTCTGATGTCAGGACCGTAACATTTAGCCAGGGGCGTCTACACAGGAGGGAAAATGAAGTTATTGCTTCCAATCTGAATTATTATTATTATACCCAGAGCCCCTTGCCGGAGTATAGATTTCTCGAGTAAACAAAGTTTTTATGGCAACATTTTGGCTAATTGACCCATTTCCGTCAACCTCCAAGCTGAAACTCGGCACATAGACTGATTGACGATAAAAACACATTCTATCCAATTTTCAGCCTAGCCCCAGCCCACAAAATTCAGTTGTTTTTTTTTCCGGGTTTTTCCAGGGCAATATGGAGGAAATATGATGACCTTGTTTTCACGAACTAAAATGTCCCGATAACTGCGCTAAATGAGATGCTTGGTTGTTAGGTGCGGTTTATATTTAAAGCTTGTTTGTGTGGACGTGATGGACGTTGACATTGTTATCATTGTGAATAAAGGTGATTGGGGTGGGGTTACACTAGTAGGTGGTGGGCTCAGGGTAGGGGGGCGGTCAAAACTGGGTGCTTGGCTTTGAAGGGGGGGGGGCTGACAATCCTTGGATTGTGGGCTTTGGGGTGCTGATAAAACTAGGTGATGGGCTTTGGTGGTCTAACAATACTGTATGGTGGGCTTTGGTGGTCTAACAATAGATATGGTGGGCTTTGGTGGTCTAACAATACCGTATGGTGGGCTTTGGTGGTCTAACAATACCGTATGATGGGCTTTGGTGGTCTAACAATACCATATGGTGGGCTTTGGTGGTCTAACAATACTGTATGGTGGGCTTTGGTGGTCTAACAATACCATATGGTGGGCTTTGGTGGTCTAACAATACTGTATGGTGGGCTTTGGTGGTCTAACAATACCATATGGTGGGCTTTGGTGGTCTAACAATACTGTATGGTGGGCTTTGGTGGTCTAACAATACCATATGGTGGGCTTTGGTGGTCTAACAATATTGTATGGTGGGCTTTGGTGGTCTAACAATACCATATGGTGGGCTTTGGTGGTCTAACAATACTGTATGGTGGGCTTTGGTGGTCTAACAATACCATATGGTGGGCTTTGGTGGTCTAAAAATACTGTATGGTGGGCTTTGGTGGTCTAACAATACCATATGGTGGGCTTTGGTGATCTAACAATAATATATGGTGCGCTTTGGTGGTCTAACAATAATGTATGGTGGGCTTTGGTGGTCTAACAATACCATATGGTGGGCTTTGGTGGTCTAACAATACTGTATGATGGGCTTTGGTGGTCTAACAATACCATATGGTGGGCTTTGGTGGTCTAACAATACTGTATGGTGGGCTTTGGTGGTCTAACAATACTGTATGGTGGGCTTTGGTGGTCTAACAATACTATATGGTGGGCTTTGGTGGTCTAACAATACTGTATGGTGGGCTTTGGTGGTCTAAAAATACCGTATGGTGGGCTTTGGTGGTCTAACAATACTGTATGGTGGGCTTTGGTGGTCTAACAATACCATATGGTGGGCTTTGGTGGTCTAACAATACTGTATGGTGGGCTTTGGTGGTCTAACAATACCATATGGTGGGCTTTGGTGGTCTATCTAACAATACTGTATGGTGGGCTTTGGTGGTCTAACAATACCATATGGTGGGCTTTGGTGGTCTAACAATACTGTATGGTGGGCTTTGGTGGTCTAACAATACCATATGGTGGGCTTTGGTGGTCTGACAATACCATATGGTGGGCTTTGGTGGTCTAACAATACTGTATGGTGGGCTTTGGTGGTCTAACAATACCATATGGTGGGCTTTGGTGGTCTAACAATACCATATGGTGGGCTTTGGTGGTCTAACAATACCATATGGTGGGCTTTGGTGGTCTAACAATACTGTATGGTGGGCTTTGGTGGTCTAACAATACCATATGGTGGGCTTTGGTGGTCTAACAATACTGTATGGTGGGCTTTGGTGGTCTAACAATACTGTATGGTGGGCTTTGGTGGTCTAACAATACTGTATGGTGGGCTTTGGTGATCTAACAATACCATATGGTGGGCTTTGGTGGTCTAACAAAACCATATGGTGGGCTTTGGTGATCTAACAATACTGTAAGGTGGGCTTTGGTGGTCTAACAATACTGTATGGTGGGCTTTGGTGGTCTAACAATAATGTATGGTGGGCTTTTGTGGTCTAACAATACCATATGGTGGGCTTTGGTGGTCTAAAAATGCTTTAGGATGGGCTTTGGTGGATTAACAATACTGTATGGTGGGCTTTGGTGGTCTAACAATACCATATGGAGGGCTTTGGTGGTCTAACAATACTATATGGTGGGCTTTTGTGGTTTAACAATACTGTATTGTGGGCTTTGGAAGGGGCTGGATAATGCGGAACTTGTCTCTCTCTTTCTCTCTCTCTCTCTCTCTCTCTCTCTCTCTCTTTCTCTCTCTCTCTTTAAAGACATATTTGAAGTTCATCCAAAGAAAACGCTTCATTTATTAAAACAAAAGCTTGGAGTTAAAATAAACGACAAATTAGTTCCTATTCTTAAAAAATCTGAAATAATTACACCCATCAAAGTAGCCACACATGTAATAGATGCATGCCTTAGTCTATAAGATAATGAAGACAATGAGAGACACATATGTAGTGTCACGATCGAATATACCACGGAGGACTTCCTGCGTCCCAGTAAGGAATTACAAGGTCCACGGAAAGTTGTCTGAAGTTACGTAACAGGGTGAGACGTTACGTAACACGGTGAGACGTTACGCTATCTGAGAAATATCCAGGGGCGACAAGACAAGAGTCAGCAGCGGGTAGTTAGCCCTTTGGTTGTCATGACTATAAACTACAGTTGTCGTCTGTGAATCTGTTCGTCTTGGGGGCTTTGGCGGCGTTGTCTGGTTTTTGTTTTTTTTCTTTAGAGATTAGACGAGTTTGTTTATTTTCTGTAATAAAGTAAACTCGATTTTCGTAACAGATTCGAACTCCGTGAAAAGCGCGCAGGGTATTTTTAGCAGCAAAGATATTTTGTCATAGCGGTGGGCAGTGTGTGGCTACTATGTATTTGGAAGGATGCGTTGAGAGACTGAGATGGCTTCTTTAATATATATATATGTAAGAAAAAATGTTAAGAATGAAGATTACCTTTTTGGTAATGATTACATTGGGTCGTGTTTGGAAGTTGGATGGGGTGTTGGGGGGGGGGGATCTGACGGGATGAAAAACTTAAGACTTTGCATTCTTTGGATAGAGGTACTAGTGCAAAAGAGGTACTAGCACAATATATGTCGGATCTACTAGTACCATAGAGGTACTAGTGCAATAGAGGTACTAGTGCAATAGAGGTACTAGTGCAATAGAGGTACTAGTGTAATAGAGGTACTAATGAAATAGAGGTACTAGAGTATTAGAGGTACTAGTACAATAGAGGTTCCAGTAGAATAGAGCTTCTTGTACAATAGATGGACTAGTAAACTAGAGGTACCAGAATAATATGGGAATTATTTCCTTAATGTTTAAACGATGTACTGACAGAAATGGACAACAGAGACGGACAACAGAGATGGACAACAGAGATGGACAACAGAGATGGACAACAGAGATGGTCAACAGAGATGGACATCAGAGATGGACAACAGAGATGGACAACAGAGATGGACAACAGAGATTCTTACCTGAAGCTCACATTTCCTGTGACAGATGTACCGACACACTGTTGGACAGAAAGAGCTACAGTTAGCAACACTTGACAACGCTAAGCTTTTCATCAGGGATGAGATTCTACGAGGTATACTATAGGTTTACAAAATAGCATGTATTCTTTATATTCTTATTCACGTGATTTCATTTCGAGATGTAAAGTAGTAGGAGTAAAGAACTATAACAGTTTATAGTAAATGTTAAAATTTATAATTTTTTTTTTGTTTACTAGTGTAAAAAAAATGATGTGATTTGTGTCAGACGGTAACAAAATCTACTTAAATATACAACTGGTTTTGATGGTTTTTTTGGTTGATCATACAGTTAAACTATTCTATCGTTTAGTATATATATATATATATATATATATATATATATATATATATATATATATAAAGAATGCGACACTTCAATGTTAACTAAATGTTTACATTGAATATACGTTTCGATAAAAAAAAGCCATTTCATAACAATTTCTTGTTCGAATTCAGCAAGACTGAGCTTGACATTACACTTACTCAGCGAGTCATGTGCCCTACTCAGTAAGACATGTGCCTTACTTAGCCAGACGTGTTCCCTAATTAGCAAGACAAGTGCCCTACTTAACAAGACACGTGTCCAACTAAACAAGATATGTGCCCTACTCAGCGAGACATGTGCCCTACACAGAAAGACGGATGCCCTACTTAGCAAGACGTGTGCCCTACTTAGAAGGACGTGTGCCATACTTAGCAAGAAATGTGCCTTACTTAGCAAGACGTGTGTCAAATAATGGTACACCTAAGCACAATACCCTTCGAGGTTCTCACCTTGGCAAGCTGATCCCTGGTTGTAGACAAGCTGTTTGCACACAAAGCAACGATGTGGTCGACGAAAATGGTACAGTCGAAATGAGTGGCGCAGGACACGTGGTTCAGATGGCTGCAAACAAAGATGGGAAACATTTGTGAGGAAATTATTTCAGTTCTATTTTTTAAACGATAATAAATTATCAAAATGTCTTCACAAATAAACGTAAATCTCATGATACTCTTTACACCACAAAAGTATGTAACATCTCATGATACTCTTGACACCACACATGTATGTAACATCTCATGATACTCTTGACACCACACATGTATGTAACATCTCATGATACTCTTGATATGTGCCATAGTTTCTGTCTTTAACAAACCGCAAACAGTTTGTTTTTTAAATGCTCCATTTTGTTCACAACAGAAGGTGAACTATTTCATTTACATGTACATATTTGCGTACACTTTATACATACACAAGTTATAGCCTGCCGAATAATGGCCGTAGCCATGCGCGAACTTTCCATCTTATAAAAGTTACTCGACAAACATACACTCACTCAAGTAATGCACTTTCAAAGAATACCAATTAGTGCGACACAACCCCCTCCTCCCCCCCCCCACGGGTATGTCAACGCACACTTTTGTCACGCCCCTGAACTATATTGATTCTATGATTCCCTATCTCGTTTCACGCCGGAGAATTATCAAAACCATATTTATTTAAACTGAGACTATTTCAATTTGCGTCAAAGAAAAAAAAAAAAAAAGCAACAACAAAAAAAACAAACGAACAAGATATTACACACTTAAAACACGATCTCCGTATATGTAGCGCAGATTTATTTTCCCCCTCTATTGATCTCACATTACACCATACTCTCCTCATACCTAGAGAATTATATGTATTGATATAACATTTGTCATTAGTATCTATCTTTCTATCTTCATATATATATATATAT
>CAXITT010000792.1:144589-179784 GCA_964033795.1 Lymnaea stagnalis
CATTTGAATGTCCGGGTCATTTGAATGTCCGGGTCATTTGAATGTCCGGGTCATTTGAATGTCCGGGTCATTTGAATGTCCGGGTCATTTGAATGTCCGGGTCATTTGAATGTCCGGGTCATTTGAATGTCCGGGTCATTTGAATGTCCGGGTCGACAGAAATGGGGATCGTCAAAGACTGGGAATGTATTTATCATGACCGGTTTGAATATCCAGACCAGTTTGAATATCCAGGTCCTTGAATATCAGGACTGGTTTCAATATTCGTGCCCCTTGCAGTTGAAAAGGTGACACACGTGACAACTCTGGCCACGACCTGAAGAGATGTGCTTTAATCGCGATAAATGTTTCGTCCTATTATTTACTATAGATTATATCCAAGTGTGGCGTATATTGGACTATAGCTTATATTCGAGTATTGCTTATATTCGAGTATTGCTTATATTGGAATATCAATTCACCCAAAGCTGATAAATAATTACATAATTAAATTACACTTTAATGATAAATCGAATGAGTTCGGACTTATATCTAGCCGACCAGCTTCTTTTATTTGCTTAACCCTTAAATCTATGCTTGACCCTTAAGTCTATGCTTAACCCTTAAGTCTATACTTGACCCTTAAGTCTATGTTTAACCCTTAAGTCTATGCTAGACCCTTAAGTCTATGCTTAACCCTTAAGTTTATGCTTGACCCTTAAGTCTATGCTTAACCCTTGAGTATGTTTAACCCTTAAGTCTATGCTTAACCCTTAAGTATGTTTAACCCTTAAGTCTATGCTTAACCCTTAAGTCTGTGTTTAACCCTTAAGGATTGAAAATAAAGATTAGTTGTTACTAGAATTCATATAGTTTTTGGGGAAACCCTGCATTGACCTAGGGCCCCGAGAATCAAACAAGTTTGGGAACCACTGCATTAGGATGTATTGTTTTTATATTAACTTAAATGGCGAACTATTTAAAAGAACGTTGTTCAAATAATAAAACCAACAAATAAATCTCGCCGTTGCAAGGGAAATAACTCAAGGAAAATATAGCTGACCGTCCTAAGCCATGAAGAGTTCAGGCGCATAGTTTTCGTCTTCGCCCTGAGCTTAGTGGAATGACACACATGCAACAAAGCTGGGATTGAAAGAATCCCGTGGGGTCCTGCAAGTGTTCAGGGATCTAATTTAAGCTTAAGCGTGAAAGGTTCCTTACTGTAGCTTTGTTATTCACATGACTAGCAGACAAGGCTCAATAATCTTCATAGTTCGACCCTTGCAGCTTTTGTTGTTGTTGTTGTTCGTGTTGTTGTTGGTGTTGTTATTGTTGTTGTTGTTGTTTTGATGAATGTTAAAGATGGAAGATGGTAAAACGTTCCAGGAAGCTACGATGTGGGAAAGATATGACGTGCTAGAAGAGAACATTGAATTATTGTAAAAGTGTAGGAGATTGTAGGAGATTGTAGGAGATTGTAGGAGATTGTAGGAGATTGTATGAGATTGTAGGAGATTGTAGGAGATTGTAGGAGATTGTAGGAGATCGTAGTAAATTGTAGGAGATTGAAAGACGATAGATGGAAATTGGAGGTTTTGAAAAGAAATATTCGTTCGAAAAGTTTATGCTTGTTCGACTTCAGTTCCATCAATAAAGCCTAAAATAATAAAGATTAGGGTGAGCACCCTATGGCTTGCGTTCCACACTTGTACATTTAGCGATCTTCAACGACATGTGAAAGCTAGAAAAATTAATTATGAATGACTAAAAAAAAGGGGGGGGGGATCCTTCTATAGAAGACTAAAGACTGTAAGCATGCTGAAGGAATGACAAAACCTACTTTGGTACGATCTAACAAAATGTTTGCAGAGCGCTGACACAGAAATCTTGATATTCGACATTCAGTTACTCATTACTCTCATGGGCTATGACTTCAACTGAGAACTAAACTCAATTCAACAATTTACAACATCTTTGTACACTCAAATGTTCGCTCCCCAATCTTCCTAACTAATGTTAAATATTTATTTCAACAATGTATTTATCCCACCATAAATGAATATCTTCTAGACTGCACTGTAGACTTATGCTGGTAGATATATACGACACCATAGAGATATACAATACTATCATAAGGATGTTTTTAATATCTCCAGCTCCCAGCAATACTGAGTACTTTTGGCACATATCACAACCCGTCATTCTTACATTTCTCTTTTCTGCGCTTTTTTTTTTTAACTGGGATAGGAATAGCTTTTAATGACGTCATTTTCCGGAGTCGTGTGGCATGCTCGGAGCAGGTGGACTCCCCACCTCCTTTCAAATTCCAGTCCATCTCAATTCCTCCCACCCACCCCACTCTACCTCCCCTAAACCCCCTTCCCCCAACCTCCCCGCGAAACTCTGTAATTCGGTGTTGCTCAGTGGCGGATTGCCTGGGAGGTGGGTGCATGTCACGCCAGGGCCAACAGCTCGATGTGATGGCGGAGATAAGACAGGGATATGTTATCTTTTAGTCCTGGTCCCATTACCTGGGCGGCGGAGGGCGGGCTAGGGTTTAGTCGCACAGGTTGGGTGTCAACAAATTAAACGTTTAGCTAAACAAACCAGCCGTTAACTGATGCCGCCTACACATAGAAGTCCCAATGGTATACTGGATTCCTCTGAATGGTCTTAAATTGCTGGTCATCTATTATCGAATGAATTTTGTATACCCTGCCCTTTTGTTCCTCCCACCCTCCCTTACTATGGCATAGTAATTTCAAGTACCACCCACCCCCACCCGGTCATGTTTAAACAATACTTCAGACATCAGCTCGGCACTGGGGAGAGCACAAACTCCAGGTCAAACACTTTAATATCATCGTTAACTTACTTTGTAGTGATTACTGTTTTAGTTATTTCTAGTTTATACCATTGTAGTTACTTCATAGTTTAGACTTTTTTGGTTACTTTGACATAAACACAGTAACATTTTCCGGTTACTCTAAACTTTGGTTATCCGAACTGAACGTTCTTTTAACCAAACAATATGATCTCCCTGAGGAACAGTCTAAGGTCAATCGAGATAGGTAGATTATATGGAGTCACTAGACTGGGGATAAACTTCGCAAAGTAAACGCGAGCAAATACAACATGCCATCTGATTTCATCCTTATAGTCAATAATCTATAGGCTGGAAAATAATCTGTTTGTTGTATTTATACATTCACTTTTTATTTTAGCGTGACCTTTACGTAAGAGGTCATCCGAAACTTTTCCAGGCTCCAATTTGTTCCGATGATGGCCGCCCGGCTGTAATGATAAATACCAGACGTGTAAGAGAGAGAGACAGAGAGAGAGAGAGAGAGAGAGTAAGAGAGACCGAAAGAGAGAGAGGGGGAGAGAGAGAGAGAAAGAGAGACAGAAAGGGAAAGAGAGGGGAGAGAGAGAGTGAACGAGATAGAGAGTAAGAGGGGAGGGAGATGGGAGAAAGACAGAGTGAGAGAAAGAGTGAGTGAGACAAAGAGAAAAATAGTGAAAGAGTATGAAAGAGTGGGAGAGTTAGAGGCAAGAAAGATAAGAGAGAGTGAGAGAGAGAGAGAGAGAGAGAGTGAGAGAGGGGGAGAGAAAGAGTGACAGATATTGAAAGTGGGTGAGAGAGAACACAATACGAGTTAAATGCGACACAGTTTGTTCTTGCAAAAAGTGAAGAAATAATTTTAAGCATCTCTATGTAACGTATGCCATTGACGTCAACACGAGCAATAACTCTTAGATAATTTTCTCGTTGTTATCCAGATTGTAACCAAATATATGTAGGATGGATTTTAAAAGATAAAGACTAAACTAAATTGTGTCATTTGAAGAATTTGGAATCGAATCGTAGAACTAATCTGTAATTGGAGAAACCAGTACTGTGATTTCCGGAGTCTAAGAATGACATTTACGACTATAAGATGTAATTTCCGGAGTCTAAGATGACATTTACGACTTGAGTATGTAATTTCCAGACTTTGAATCCTGTCAATAGCACAAACCCTGGAGATCCAAGCGAGGTTGGTGATATTCGCAGGTACAGACAGAAACGATGGTCATGCACAACAGCTTGAGAGAAGAAGACATATGCACACTAATTTGATATAAGAAGACATATGCATAATAATTTGAGAGAAGAACATGCATGTACAATAAATTGAAAGAAGACATGTGCACAATAACTTGAGAGAAGACATATGCACATTGAAAATAAGACGAAAAATGCAAAGAAAAACAAAACGACAGTGCTTAGATGTACGTGTTTGTATCAGTATAATCAAAGAACAGTAATGACACAGAGGGAGGTGTCACTGCACTTAAATGTCCATTTACGTCAATGGAAGTTGACCCCTTTCGGAAGATTGTGTTTAAATGTCCATTTTCGACAATGGCAGTTGACCCTTTCGGAATCTGAAACCATCGTTACAACCAACAACTGTTAAAAAGAAAGAAGGGATCCTTTTCGTGGAACGATCTGACATTCATCTCTTGAAAAGATAATAAATCAAGCCAATACGATTACTTCCCCCTGCATACAATCGATGAATTATCTCCCTGCTAAATATGACATTCCATTACAGCCCCGGCCAGAAGGTAAACATTCGGATCATGTGAGTAGAGTTATCAATATTCTGATAATGTGAGTATAGTTATCAATTTTCTGATAATGTGAGTATAGTTATCAATACTGTGATAATGTGAGTATAGTTATCAATACTCTAATGATGTGAGTATAGTTATCAATACTCTAATGATGTGAGTATAGTTATTAATACTGTGATGATGTGAGTATAGTTATCAATACTCTAATGATGTGAGTATAGTTATCAATACTCTAATGATGTGAGTATAGTTATCAATACTCTAATGATGTGAGTATAGTTATCAATACTCTAATGATGTGAGTATAGTTATTAATACTGTGATGATGTGAGTATAGTTATCAATACTCTAATGATGTGAGTATAGTTATTAATACTGTGATGATGTGAGTATATATGTCAAAAATCATGAAGAAATACGGATGCCCAGACAAGTTCACCAACATCATCCGTCAGCTGCATGATGGTATGATGGCCCGAGTGCAGGACAACGGTCAATCATCTCCAGCATTCCCCGTCACAAACGGTGTAAAGCAGGGTTGTGTTCTTGCTCCCACACTCTTCAGTATTATGTATTCCGCAATGCTGTCTGGTGCTTTTAAGGACTCCACCACGGGTGCCAATCCGGTTTCGTACTGATGGATCAGTATTTAACCTTAGGAGGCTTCAAGCTAAAACCAAGGTCAAATATACCACGATCAACGAGCTTATGTTTGCAGACGATTGTGCCCTCAACGCTACCTCAGAAGCCGTCATGCAACACAGCGTTGATATCTTCTCTGAGGCCTGCAATAACTTTGGCCTCACAATCAACACAAAGAAGACTGAGGTGATGTATCAGCCAGCTCCCAGTAAGCCCTACGTTGCACCCAACATCATCATCAGTGGACAGCGTCTCAACCTGGTGGATACATTTACTTACTTGGGCAGCACCCTCTCTAGATCTGTCGTCATGAATGATGAAATGAATGGCAGACTCGCAAAAGCTAGTGCCCTACTTGGCAGGCTCCGCAGCACTGTTTGGGACAGGAGAGGTATCAGTCGAGAAACAAAGCTCAAGGTCTATAGCGCAGCAGTCCTCCCGACACTGCTTTATGGATGTGAAACGTGGAGTGTCTACCAGCGTTACGCCAAGAAAGTGAATCATTTTCACACTACCTGCCTCAGGAAACTGCTCGACATCAGGTGGCAAGACAAAGTCCCCGACACCGAGGTCCTCGCTAGAGCGAACCTACCTAGTATCTTCACCACTCTGATGCAGTCTCAGCTCCGTTGGATGGGACACGTAGCCCGTATGGCAGACCACCGGCTCCCGAAATAATTATTCTTCGGAGAACTCACGATAGGCAAGCGCTCCAAGGAGGTCAAAAAAGCGTTACAAAGACTCACTGAAAGTGGCATTAAAGGCCTTCAGCATAAACCCTACTCAATGGTTGCAGACAGCCCAGGACAGAGCCAGGTGGGGAGCTGCTGTCAAGAAGGGGGCTAAATCCCATGAAGCGAATAGAATAACCACAGCTGAGACACGCAGGCTTGTCCGAAAGAGCAACATTAGGTCACCGTCTGAAGCAACTATTCCATGCCCACGGTGTCATAGATTAATCCGAGCAAGGATCTGTCTAGCAAGCCACCTACGAGCTCACCGTAATCCCAACCTCCCCCTAAAGGGATGACTCGATGGTCCTAGTCGACTTCGACGGGCGAACAACAACAACTCTGATGATGTGAGTATGGTTTACAAAAATTCTGATGATGTGTGTATAGTTATCAATATTCCGATGATTTGAGTATAGTTATCAAGATTATGTTTCAAATAAAAGTGATACATTGTCATTTAACTAGTGGACTGAAGAGGAATCGACCACAGCTTCTCGTGGACTGCGGTCATCAGTGGACGACAAATGTTGGTGTACTATTGAACACCAGAAAATCAATACACCTAGTTTTGCACCACTGCTAGAGGATTACCGCAATTAATGTTTTGCCACATCCAGTATTGGACCACAGCTAGTATTGGACCACAGCTAGTATTGGACCACAGCTAGTATTGGACCACAGCTAGTACTGGACCACAGGTAGTACTGGACCACAGCTAGTATTGGACCACAGCTAGTATTGGACCACAGCTAGTATTGAACCACAGCTAGTATTGGACCACAGCTAGTATTGGACCACAGCTAGTATTGGACCACGGCGATTATTGGACCACGGCGTGTATTGGACCACAGCTAGTATTGGACCACAGCGTGTATTGGACCACAGCTAGTATTGGACCACAGCTAGTATTGGACCACAGCTAGTATTGGACCACAGCTAGTATTGGACCACAGCTAGTATTGGACCACAGCTAGTATTGGACCACAGCTAGTATTGGACCACAGCTAGTATTTGACCACAGCTAGTATTGGACCACAGGTAGTACTGGACCACAGCTAGTATTGGACCACAGCTAGTATTGGACCACAGCTAGTATTGGACCACACCTAGTATTGCACCACATCTAGTATTGGACCACAGCTAGTATTGGACCACAGCTAGTATTTGACCACAGCTAGTACTGGACCACAGGTAGTACTGGACCACAGGTAGTACTGGACCACATGTAGTATTGAACCACAGGTAGTATTGGACCACAGCTAATACTGGATCACAGGTAGTATTGAACCACAGGTAGTATTGGACCACAGCTAGTATTGAACCACAGGTAGTATTGGACCACAGCTAGTATTGAACCACACTTAGTATTGGACCACAGCTAGTATTGGACCACAGCTATTACTGGACCACAGGTAGTATTGAACCTCAGGTAGTACTGGACTACAGCTAGTATTGGACCACAGCTAGTATTGGACCACAGCTAGTATTGGACCACAGCTAGTATTGGACCACCACTACATATGACAACATGAACTGAAGTCATTTTCTCGTCTTCTCCATTAAAATATAGACACCAAAAGAAAGATATATTAAAGGTTGTAGCACAGCAAAGGGATCCTCAAATAGTTGTCCAAACAATATTTTTTGTCAAATAAAAAGAAAATACAATTCGTACATCAAGCACCAGTCATTGCTGAAATATGGAACTTGTCTACGGTCCCCGAAAATTAACAGTTTGAGAAACCCTGCCATAGTCTATTTTTTACCACGTTACGACACGCAAAAAAGTTTTTAAAATTTTGAATGGGATTTCCAAACTTGACTGTTGAGTAGGATTTCTAAACTTGACTGTTGTAAACTACTGAAACATTTTAAGTAAATTTGGCAAAGTTACAGATGTTTTATTTCCAACTAAAATATTGACAAATCTTACTTTAAATTGGAGTTTCATAGAAAGTAGACTGTTCTATATCCTGTCTATAGACATTTTACTTGCGATGTGTCTACAAACATCTTACCCGCTATGTGTCTACAAACATCTTAACCGCTGTGTGTCTACGAACATATTACCCGCTATGTGTCCACATACATCTTACCCGCTATGTGTCTACAAACATCTTAACCGCTATGTGTTACGAACATCTTAACCGCTAAGTGTCTACGAACATATTACCCGCTATGTGTCTACAAACATCTTACCCGCTATGTGTCTACAAACATCTTAACCGCTAAGTGTCTACGAACATATTACCCGCTATGTGTCTACAAACATCTTACCCGCTATGTGTCTACAAACATCTTAACCGCTATGTGTTACGAACATATTACCCGCTATGTCTCTACAAACATCTTACCCGCTATGTGTCTACAAACATCTTAACCGCTATGTGTTACGAACATATTACCCGCTATGTGTCTACAAACATCTTACCCGCTATGTGTCTACAAACATCTTACCAGCTATGTGTCTACAAACATCTTATCCGCTATGTGTCTACAAACATCTTAACCGCTATGTGTCTACAAACATCTTATCCGCTATGTGTCTACAAACATCTTACCCGCTATGTGTCTACAAACATCTTACCCGCTATGTGTCTACAAACATCTTAACCGCTATGTGTCTACAAACATCTTACCCGTGATGTCACAAACCGACTTTGTAATCATATCATCCGATTAAGTAAACTGAAGTTTGCTGATTCAACCAAACTAAATATCTCCACAGACACATGACGCCAGCGTTAACAGTTCAGTGGCATGGTCTATCACTCAGTGCCTCCCTGGGTGACGTACAATCGGTGTAGTGCTTGGGGGAGGGGGGTCCCATATTCCCACGCCATTGACCTAGCAAAGCTGAGGAACCTTCAATTGTTATACTATTGGCACAACTTTGTAAGAATAGTAAAGGCATCTAGCATAAACAGTGACAACCAAGACATGACCACTTATGGTCGCAAAACATACCTAAGGTTTACGTATTAGTGCTGACGATCAAGGAATTAAGGTTTAAAAAAAAAATTAATGAATAAAGCAACCCTTATAAGCAATATTTTTCTTATAAATCCTTTATATACATCTATTATTATTTATTTTATATTAATATTCTAATGACCCATGCGCTACGCACCGCAGATTTATTTTACTATTCCAGAAAAAACAACAGAAAATATTACACAACAAACGCACTTGCGGAAGTTCAAAAAACAATCATTCTGCTCAGTTATGGGGTATTTTATGTCGTGAAATCATCTATTATATGGCAACATATTTCCTTCATCTTCCCCCTTGAAAATGGAAGAAAAAAACAACAGATTTTTTTGGGGCTGGGGCTGAAATGTGATGTCATCGGCAAAGAGTCTATGTGCCAAGTTGCAGCTCGATAGGTTGACGGCAAGTGGGTCAGTTAGCCGTCCGAAGAATTTTCCAGCCACCCAGACAGAAATAAACACCAAAAAAAAAACGAAGTTAATATAAAGAATTTTTTTTTTTTAAATATGTCTTAGATGTGAATCTAGGAGATATACAGGAGTAAATAGCATCACATCCTTGATTATAAGAACTGCAAGCGATATTGAAGGCCTGCAAGGAGTAAAAAAGCAGACATGAGCGATTCCTTTCATTCATCATGATACGACTTCTATAGCCAGGTAAGGTTTATCGTGAATGGTGTTAATATGTTATGTCTAGAGGAGCACCAATCAGTACAGTGCTTCCTTACATCACATACTCATTTGAACACATACAGTATCTCTTCACGCTTACATTAACTCTCTCTCTTTCTCTCTCCCTATCTCTCTCTCTCTCTCTGAATCTTGATCTCTGATTCCCTCTTGCACTTTCACTCTCCGACTCGCTCTCTCTCTCTCTCCCTCTCTCACGCTTACTAACTGTCTCTCTAACTCTCTCATTCTCATTCTCTCTCTCTATCTCTCTCTGATTCTCCCTCTACCATTTCTTTCTCTTTCTCACTCTCTAGCTCTAGGGGCTGGGGACTGGGTGGGGACTGGGTGGGCCGGTAGTGGGGTGGGGGTCAATTAGTATACAAAAAATTATTAAAAATAAATAAATTTAATTTTACAAATATTATTTCCCCTATCTAAAATTCGTTCTACGCAATACAAATTATAACATTAAACTGGTAGCAGAAGAAAAATGTTGAAACCCATACAACCTTCTGACTGTAAATAACATATTAACATACAGTTTAGTCTACATACTAACATAATATATTGTATAGATAGGGACAAAAGGTATAGCTACATATTAACAAAAAGTATTGTCTACTAAAGGATGGTTCTTAAATCTCTCCAGGCCTTGATGGACTTGCGTTTCGTTTAACACAGACTTCGATGAGGAAATGGCAGAGTGCCAGTTGGCCGACCAATCGAACTCACCAAAGGGTAATGTACAACAAATATACCATCCTCCGGTTACCACATGTTTATCTCCCTTTGAAGATTTAATAGCGTCCCCTTGATTGCAGACGGCGATAAAGCCCCCTCGCCCCCAAACTCGCTCGACGGTCCCACACCACTGGGCGGGCTTGTGTTGGATTACGGCGCTGTTCCCGACTCGTCGACTGTAACATTCTTGCAGACTTGTAGCATTGTCAAGGTGGACGAGTTGATTGTCGAAACGTTTCCCTTCATTGATTTGAAAGAATTCAATTAAATGCTTTGCACTTAGCATTCCTGGTTGTTTAGTTGGATCAAAGAAGATACGGTTTCATTTAAAAAATAAGAATATTTTTTACCAATGATCTCATCTTATTTCTTTTTATAGATTAAATCACGTGGTCGGTTCTTGGGACACCCCCCTCCCCCCCCCCAAACCACACTCCCACTTTTTTCCCTGGCACCCGCTAGTAGCGGTTAGGATGGCCGCCATTCCCGAACCTTTGCACATATGCCAGTACTTGGTTGCAGCGACGTAGTCTATCAGAATCAGAATATTCCCTTCAGTTTTTCTTACAGAAAAAATCCTCTTAAAGTCACATTTTAAAATGTACATAATTTAATGTTCTCACTTTGTTTTTGTTCGCAAATGTCTGTTTGGTTTCCAGGAACGCAACAAAACAATAGAAATTCAACAATTCTTTTGTTGCCCTCTACGGATATTACTTCTCAGCTAAGAGCAATTGTATTATGTTTTGTATTTTTCTGATGTTTGTCCACCGACGAAGGCTTCCTGTCGACACGTTCGTTGTTTTAATTCGTTCTCTTTTTCAGGCTTGACCTTACTTTGTTTCACATTTCCTATTTCACTAACCTGATTGCAGTCTCTCCCCTCTATTGCACTGTTTGGTTATTTATTTATTTATTTATTTAGGCATTTTTATATAGCGCTTATCATAAAGCTCTAAGCGCTTTACAATTATTAAAACATGTAAACTAAGTAAATACAAATGAGACACTAGGATAGTAACTACTATTCTATAGAAACAATGAAAATGGCTATAAAACGAGGACACTTTGACACTTCAGGATCAACCCGAAACAGAAAATGAGGTAGGCCACGGGCTAATAATAAATGTATAAGCTGACGAACCCACGAAAATTAAAATGTAGCTTTAAAATTTTTAAAAGTTATGACTCATTTCCCAGTGCCTAGAAAGTGTAATGCATAGGGCTCATAAGGCCCGTGATAGGGCTCATATGGCCTGTGACAGGGCCTGTGATAGGGCCTGTGATGGTCTTTATTTAGCTCCGATAAAATCAAGACGCGATTGTTTCTGACAGTCATCAAAGCGAACGAATAACGTCTCTGAAGTGGGTGGAGATGATGGACAGATGAAACAAAACTTAACCCTTTACACACCGGTGTTTTGACATTTGCACGAGACGTGCAGGTAAAGTACAAAGTAATCGATGCAGTCCCTGGGATGTGTACACTTTGCTGTACGCTTGGTGATCTTAATGACTGAATGCCGGTCGATACTCATGGATGCGGAATGTTGATCGATGTGAGGAGGAGAAGAGTGTTGAGTTTGCCAGGAGATCGTGGTCAATGTCGAGCGTACTGTTGGCAGTGTCAAGAAGGTTATAAAACTATATCAGAGTAATGAATGTCGTAAAATGATTGCAGAGTAAAGAATGTCGTGAAACTAAATCCTACATATTTTGAACTATTTTATAGCGTTTCATTTGAAAGCTTAGAAGACTAGTCATGAGATTTATACAGAAGTAATTCCATCCATAAATATAAAAAATATTTTTTATTCCATCCATTCATCTCTGTATCCCTACAGCCCATATAGGGCTTTTGCCTGCCTCACCACTTCCTTCCACTCAGACCTAAATAATGCTTTTCTTTACAATGCATGGATTCCCAGGTGATGTAATTCTTTTTCCATATCATCCAACAATCTAAGCCTAGATCTGCCTTTGAGCTGTATTCATTATTGTAACATAATACCAATGCAGACAGCATACCCCATTCATACCAAACTTAATTGTCACATACTTATCATTTAGGGGTGCTTCATTGGAAATGCGGGATCCACCGAGGTCAACCGGAAGCCAAAAATAGAAACACACCGTAGGAAAAAAATAGAGAACACGGTTTATAGACTGAACTAACTCGAATTAACTCTCAAAAGACGAGACATTCAAATAATCTAAACTCAAGAAATGTGTCAAGTTTCATTCTTGCTCTAGCAGATATTTAAAAGATAAAGATCTTCACGTATACACACCGTAATCTGCCAGTCATCCTAAAATGTCCTGTAGTTTTACTTTAACTGGACATTTTACGACATAGATTGTAACATTACTCATTCTTCTGTCTCAACAACACATACAAAACTATAACATCACATGTATGCCCCAAAAAAGATCACACAAAATGCCAGACATTTGATGTCAGACATTTGTTCCCAGACATTTGATGTCAGACTAATAAAGATGAGATCGACATCTCCACCTCATCATCGTATAAACGTGTATGGAGGTGGGGGAGGGGGGTTTGTTAGACTTTTGCACCATGTAGAACAAAGTGAGCTCTGTCTCTTTACGTCAGGGCCAGCAGTCTTCCTTGTGAACTTGAAACATGTTGTATTCCTTTACATTGACATCGTGTCTACATTCCAGGTGTACTCACTGGTGAACCGCCAGGTGTGCTCACTGGTGAACCGCCAGGTGTGCTCACTGGTGAACCGCCAGGTGTGCTCACAGGTGAACCGCCAGGTGTACTCACTGGTGAACCGTCAGGTGTACTCACTGGTGAACCGTAAGGTGAACAGGAATAACGAGATCAACAGATGTGCGCATTTTACCATAATGGCAGGCTTACTAGGTCAGGTGGTCATAATCGCAGGGTTAGTAGGTCAGGTGGTCATAATCGCAGGGTTAGTAGGTCAGGTGGTCATAATCGCAGGCTTAGTAGGTCAGGTGGTCATAATCGCAGGGTTAGTAGGTCAGGTGGTCATAATCGCAGGGTTAGTAGGTCAGGTGGTCATAATCGCAGGGTTAGTAGGTCAGGTTGTCATAATCGCAGGGTTACTAGAAGGGTTAGTAGGTCAGGTGGTCATAATCGCAGGGTTAGTAGGTCAGGTGGTCATAATCGCAGGGTTAGTAGGTCAGGTGGTCATAATCGCAGGGTTAGTAGGTCAGGTGGTCATAATCGCAGGGTTATTAGGTCAGGTGGTCATAATCGCAGGGTTATTAGGTCAGGTTGTCATAATCGCAGGGTTACTAGGTCAGGTGGTCATAATCGCAGGCTTAGTAGGTCAGGTGGTCATAATCGCAGGCTTAGTAGGTCAGGTGGTCATAATGGCAGGCTTAGTAGGTCAGGTGGTCATAATGGCAGGCTTACTAGGTCAGGTGGTCATAATGGCAGGCTTACTAGGTCAGATGGTCATAATGGCAGGCTTACTAGGCCAGGTGGTCATAATCGCAGGCTTACTAGGCCAGGTGGTCATAATCGCAGTCTTACTAGGTCAGGTGGTCATTATCGCAAGCTTTTTAGGTCAGGTGGTCTTAATGGCAGGCTTTTTAGGTCTGGTGGTCTTAAATGGGGGTGATATGGCCTATAATAGATGAATGTTCAATATATTAAAAACAAGATTCAGTTGACAAACTGTAATTAATGATCTAGTTGTCAGCGCTGGATTATTCTCTTGAACACAGAATCATATTTGCCAAGTGAGACTGTCTTAATTTGAAAAAAAAAATAAAAAATTACACTTATAAAAGTGTAGGATGTATATCAGTCTCTTCAGAATGATGTTATAAAGATATTATGTACTACAAAAAGCGCCAATGGCTGTACTCTCTTTCACGGCAGTGAGAGTAGCTTCATTGCGATGCTCTTTCGAAATTTAAATTTTTAAAAATCCACAAAATAATCAAATGTATGTATAAACTAAAGCATAATTACTGCAGGCCCAACATGTCAACCGGACACTTTTCTCCAGGCTTACTGTCTTGTAATCGTATTGATGGTTGACACATTCATGGATTGACATTCTCACGATTGACACATTCATGATTGACAAACTCATGACGGACATATTCATAGTTGACACACTCATGACTGACAGACTCATGACTGACACACTCATGACTGACACACTGATGACTGATACACTGATGACTGACATATTCATGATTCATATATTCAAAATATAATTAAAATAACATATTTAGACGATAACCAAAGCCCAAAGAACTATTATCTGAAATATGTTTCATGGTCCCAATGATCAAATGTTACATGGTCCCAATTATCAAATATTTTATGGTCCCAATGATCAAATGTTACATGGTCCCAATGATCAAATGTTACATGGTCCCAATCATCAAATGTTACATGGTCCCAAATATACAATGTTACATGGTCCCAATGATCAAATGTTGCATGGTGCCAATCATCAAATGTTACATGGCCCCAGTCATCAAATGTTACATGGTCCCAATAATCAAATGTTACATGGTTCCAATCATCAAATGTTACAATGGTCCCAATGATCAAATATTACATGTTCCCAATCATCAAATATTACATGGTCCCAATGATTAACTTTAGGATATTTCCCAATCATCAAATGTTACATGGTCCCAATAATTAAATGCTACATGGTCCCAATAATCACATGTTACATGGTCCTAAAAGTCAAATGTTACATGGTCCCAATGATCAAATGTTGCATGGTCCCAATCATAAATGTTACAATGGTCCAAATGATCAAATGTTACAATTGTCCCAATGATCAAATGTTACAATGGCCCCAATCATCAAATGTTTCATGGTCCCATTGATCAAATCATCTCTTGTTTTAAATGCGCCAAGGCTCATTGTGACAGCGTGATGGATGCTGCACTACCTTCAGAGAACATCTGCCACTGTTCAAAAAGTGTGCAGGTAAAACTGTTTAAAACTATTGGCAAACCAATTAATGACGACATCAGCTTTATTGAAGGCCAGTTTCATGGTCTCTTTGTAATTCTGGAAGCTGAATCGCTACACACAAATAAGAACTATCTGTAAGGCCTCAACTCAGGGGTTAGTACTGAGGCAAACTCGTGTTGTAAGACGTCCTTCTCATTGCGGATGTGTAGCTTCTTAAAACGTATAAATTCGTTGCCATGATTCGTACACACAGTAGAAAAGGTCAATGCTACATGCCTGTCATTGACTACAGTCATGATGAGACGAACATCGAAATTTGGAGAACCACTGTTGCTGGATTTCCGCCTAGTGTCTGTGAAACGTCAGGACTAAGTCACAACCGGACGTGACATTAGCGGGCTAAAGGTCAGACTGACCCGGGGTCATCAACACTGACAGCAGAACACCATTGCCCTGATAAAATTGTTGGTAATTGTGGGACGGTGGCTGCATAGATATTTTACAGTACCTGTCTCATTATGGGGCATGGCTACATATGTGTGATACAGTACCTATCTCTTTATTGGACATGGCTGCATAGATGTGATACAGTACCTATCTCATTATGGGACATGGCTGTATAGATGTGTTAAAGTACCTACCTAATTATGGGACATGGCTACATCGGTGTGATACAGTACCTATCTCATTATGGGACATGGCTACATCCGTGTGATACAGTACCTATCTCATTATGGGACATGGCTACATCGGTATGATACAGTACCTATCTCATTATGGGACATGGCTACATCGGTATGAAACAGTACCTATCTCATTATGGGACATGGCTACATCGGTATGATACAGTACCTATCTCATTATGGGAAATGGCTGTATAGATGTGTTACAGTACCTACCTCATTATGGGACATGGCTACATCGGTATGATACAGTACCTATCTCATTATGGGACATGGCTACATCGGTATGATACAGTACCTATCTCATTATGGGACATGGCTACATCCGTGTGATACAGTACCTATCTCATTATGGGACATGGCTACATCGGTGTGATACATTACCTATATCATAATGGGACATGGCTACATAGACGTGTTACAGTAAGTGTCTCTGGGAGCTCTTAAACAATGGCTTGGAGAGTCGGGAGTACACGGCTGGTTTAAACCTGCCCAGTCATGACTTTAACTGCCATATTATGGATACAGGATTTTAAGTTCAATATATAGACTTGACTTTAAATTACATATATAGGCTTGACTTTAAATTACATACTTAGGCTTGAGTTTAAGTTTCATATTATAGGCTTGACTATAAGTTACTTATTGTAGGCTTAACTTTAAGTTACTTATTATATGCTTGACTTTAAGTTACTTATTATAGGCTTGACTTTAAGTTACTTATTATAGGCTTGACTTTAAGTTACATATTATAGGCTTGACTTTAAGTTACATATTATTGGCTTGACTTTAAGTTACACATTATAGGCTTGACTTTAAGTTGAATATATAGGCTTGACTTTAAGTTGAATATATAGGCTTGACTTTAAGTTAAACATTATAGGCTTGACTTTAAGTTACACATTATAGGCTTGACTTTAAGTTACATATTATAGGCTTGACTTTAAGTTACATATTATAGGCTAGACTTTAAGTTACATATTATAGGCTTGACTTTAAGTTACATATTATAGGCTTGACTTTAAGTTACACATTATAGGCTTGACTTTAAGTTACATATTATAGGCTTGACTTTAAGTTACATATTATAGGCTTGACTTTAAGTTACACATTATAGGCTTGACGTTAAGTTACTTATTATAGGCTTGACTTTAAGTTACATATTATTGGCTTGACTTTAAGTTACATATTATTGGCTTGACTTTAAGTTACTTATTATAGGCTTGACTTTAAGTTACATATTAAAGGCTTGACTTTAAGTTACATATTATAGGCTTCACTTTAAGTTACATATTATAGGCTTGACTTTAAGTTGAATATATAGGCTTGACTTTAAGTTAAACATTATAGGCTTGACTTTAAGTTACACATTATAGGCTTGACTTTAAGTTACATATTATAGGCTTGACTTTAAGTTACATATTATAGGTTGACTTTAAGTTGAATATATAGGCTTGACTTTAAGTTACACATTATAAGCTTTACTTTAAGTTACATATTATAGGCTTGACATTAAGTTACATATTATAGGCTTGACTTTAAGTTACATATTATAGGCTTGACTTTAAGTTACCTATTATAGGCTTGACTTTAAGTTACCTATTATAGGCTTGACTTTAAGTTACACATTATAGGCTTGACTTTAAGTTACATATTATAGGCTTGACATTAAGTTACCTATTATAGGCTTGACTTTAAGTTACACATTATAGGCTTGTTTTTAAGTTGAATATATAGGCTTGACTTTAAGTTAAACATTATAGGCTTGACTTTAAGTTACACATTATAGGCTTGAATTAAAGTTACATATTATAGGCTTGACTTTAAGTTACATATTATAGGTTGACTTTAAGTTGAATATATAGGCTTGACTTTAAGTTACATATTATAGGCTTTACTTTAAGTTACATATTAAAGGCTTGACTTTAAGTTACACATTATAGGCTTGACTTTAAGTTACATATTATAGGCTTGACTTTAAGTTACATATTATAGGCTTGACTTTAAGTTACCTATTATAGGCTTGACTTTAAGTTTCATATTATAGGCTTGACTCCAAGTTACATATTATAGGCTTGACTTTAAATTACTTATTATAGGCTTGACTTTAAGTTACATATTATAGGCTTGACTTTAAGTTACATATTATAGGCTAGACTTTAAGTTACATATTATAGGCTTGACTTTAAGTTACATATTATAGGCTTGACTTTAAGTTACATATTATAGGCTTGACTTTAAGTTACATATTATAGGCTTGACTTTAAGTTACATATTATAGGCTTGACTTTAAGTTACATATTATAGGCTTGACTTTAAGTTACATATTATAGGCTTGACTTTAAGTTACATATTATAGGCTTGACTTTAAGTTACATATTATAGGCTTGACTTTAAGTTACATATTATAGGCTTGACTTTAAGTTACATATTATAGGCTTGACTTTAAGTTACATATTATAGGCTTGACTTTAAGTTACATATTATAGGCTTGACTTTAAGTTACATATTATAGGCTTGACTTTAAGTTACATATTATAGGCTTGACTTTAAGTTACATATTATAGGCTTGACTTTAAGTTACATATTATAGGCTTGACTTTAAGTTACATATTATAGGCTTGACTTTAAGTTACATATTATAGGCTTGACTTTAAGTTACATATTATAGGCTTGACTTTAAGTTACATATTATAGGCTTGACTTTAAGTTACATATTATAGGCTTGACTTTAAGTTACATATTATAGGCTTGACTTTAAGTTACATATTATAGGCTTGACTTTAAGTTACATATTATAGGCTTGACTTTAAGTTACACATTATAGGCTTGACTTTAAGTTACATATTATAGGCTTGACTTTAAGTTACATATTATAGGCTTGACTTTAAGTTACACATTATAGGCTTGACGTTAAGTTACTTATTATAGGCTTGACTTTAAGTTACATATTATTGGCTTGACTTTAAGTTACATATTATTGGCTTGACTTTAAGTTACTTATTATAGGCTTGACTTTAAGTTACATATTAAAGGCTTGACTTTAAGTTACATATTATAGGCTTCACTTTAAGTTACATATTATAGGCTTGACTTTAAGTTGAATATATAGGCTTGACTTTAAGTTAAACATTATAGGCTTGACTTTAAGTTACACATTATAGGCTTGACTTTAAGTTACATATTATAGGCTTGACTTTAAGTTACATATTATAGATTGACTTTAAGTTGAATATATAGGCTTGACTTTAAGTTACACATTATAGGCTTTACTTTAAGTTACATATTATAGGCTTGACATTAAGTTACCTATTATAGGCTTGACTTTAAGTTACATATTATAGGCTTGACTTTAAGTTACCTATTATAGGCTTGACTTTAAGTTACCTATTATAGGCTTGTCTTTAAGTTACACATTATAGGCTTGACTTTAAGTTACATATTATAGGCTTGACATTAAGTTACATATTATAGGCTTAACTTTAAGTTACATATTATAGGCTTGACTTTAAATTACATATTATAGGCTTGACTTTAAATTGAATATATAGGCTTGACTTTAAGTTACACATTAAAGGCTTGACTTTAAGTTACATATTATGGGCTTGACTTTAAGTTACATATTATAGGCTTGACTTTAAGTTACATATTATAGGCTTGACTTTAAGTTACATATTATAGGCTTGACTTTAAGTTACATATTATAGGCTTGACTTTAAGTTGAATATATAGGCTTGACTTTAAGTTACTTATAATAGGCTTGACTTTAAGTTACATATTATAGGCTTGACTTTAAGTTACATATTATAGGCTTGACTTTAAATTGAATATATAGGCTTACATATTATAGGCTTGACTTTAAGTTGAATATATAGGCTTGACTTTAAGTTACTTATAATAGGCTTGACTTTAAGTTACATATTATAGGCTTGACTTTAAGTTACACTTTACAGGCTTGACTTTAAGTTACACATTATAAGCTTTACTTTAAGTTACATATTATAGGCTTGACTTTAAGTTACATATATAGGCTTGACTTTAAGTTACATTTATAGGCTTGACTTTAAGTTCCATATTTAGACAGGCATGACTTTAGTTCACCATGCAGGCATGACTTTAACTTCCATATTTATACAAGCGTTTTTTTAACTTTTATATTTAGACACGCATGTCTTTAAATTCCTCTTATAGGCCAGACTTTAACTTCAACATATATTATTTAAGCATGACTTTAAGAGGGAGACCTGACTTCAACGTTCATAGGGAGACGTGACTTCAACTCCTATAGGGAGACCTCGCTTCATCTCCATAAGGAGATCTGACTGCATCTTCTAGATTAAACTCTGTCATTTCTACATTTCAAAGTTGAATAGAATAAGAACAATGTAGCCTGGCATGACATGGAGCACTTTTATTAATCACCTTCAACATCAGCAGTATCGATTCAATTCCAGTTGCTTTTTTTTTGTTTTTTTAATGGCCGATATTCAGATTTAGAAAAATTAAGGTGGAAACTGATCGATGTGTATCACTTTTAAATCCTGTGCAATCTAAAACAAACTGGTATTTACTGGATTAGATTAAATATGTGTTGACCACCGACTACACCAAATGGAAGGGACGTCATTTTTTTGCTACACTCTCTATGGGAATACAGCTCCTTCTATCCATCTATTTTCTAAAGCTATCAGACGACCTGTGTGAATCACACGCAGTCTATCTACTGCACACAAGTCTACGATGATCTCTGGACCACGGTGAGTGACCTTTCAGCGGTTTACGCTAGTATCCAGCTCGACATGTGCTCGGCAGCAAATGTGGTACCAACATTGGGGGAACAATTGGCGTCAGAGACTTTCATCAGGAGAGTGCACCCATTTCCTATCAGGTGAGGTACTATTCCCCGCGTGTTGGCGCTTTAATTGAATGATACTAAGGTGAGCACAAGGGCGCGGCAGCTGAGAGACGGCGTAGATTTGGCCAAACACCCGGCTGATAAAATTGTAGTGGCGCCGACGCTAGTATTTGGGTCATTAATTCTCTGTCTCTGTTACATAACGACTTACACACTCACCCACGCTTCCTGCAAACAAGTTAGGGTAAAGGGTAGGTGTGAACAGCTTGTGACATCATGATTTGTTACACACATTCTTCCTACAAGCTTATATCAGTATGTGGAAGACTATTGCCATGAGCTCTATTTGAGTCATATTAATCGACTTATAGACTGACTGGGTGACTGACAGACAGACTGACAGATTTCACGCGAACAGCATCCTAAGCTCTTTACTTTAATTGTATCATTTCAGATGAAAACAAAATGTCTGCCTATTTTTAATTGGCACTAAGTTTGATCAATCTTATTTGATTTTGGTAACCACAATCTTTGCAGTGAATTCATCACTTCAGTGGGCAGAACTGACATTAAGTTAGTAAGAACCAAAAGAGAAGGGGGTCGTTTGCAAATTACGTCACGCCAAAAATGATATTTTCAGACCCCCCTCCCTCTTGTCACAAAGTGTCACAAATTCTTAAACCCCTCCACCACCAGCCCCCCTCCCCCTTTTAGTGTCACCTCACACCTAAACAAAAATCAAAGCATACTTAAAATTTTCATAACTAAACTAAAATTGTATTTTAGTCTTAAAGATTTTCCCATAATGGCTTAAGATGTCGTGTTATTAGAAAACTGTGACGTAAAACGCAAAACAACGGATTCCTCCCCAAGCCGAATGTTAAACGGCCACAACAGTTTTGGCGTCATTTTTCGATATGCGCAGAAGGTGTGAGCGACTGAGTTTCACGGTACCTATAATACCCGAGGCAACATGTCGACCTAAAATTAATGTGTGTTTAAAATTAATTGATGACAGATTTTCAAAATTAGGAAATTATAGATTTTAAGGAAAAAAGTTACGTCACTCATTTTTAAACATGTCGACCTAAAAATAATGTGTGTTTAAAATTAATTGATGAAAGATTTTCAAAATTAGGAAATTATAGATTTTAAGGAAAAAAGTGACGTCACTCATTTTTTTGACCCCCCCCCCCTTTTTCCCCCACTGTCACAAAGTCCATAGCATATTGTCGAACCCCCCGCCCCCCAATCTCTCCCCTGCGCGTGACGTAATTTGCGAACGCCCTAAATGAAATACCATCAAAACAATTTGGGTTCAAATGTTACAACGGTTGCCTAGCAACCACGCGACGAAAGCTTAACAACAGGGCGCTAGTTTGTCCGCCATTTAACGAGATTTGATGTCGTCATAACCGGTTGGTGTTCAAACTCATCAGTAACCGATGACATTAATGGCGGAGCTGTCTGTATTTACTTTAGGGGCGATTTCCAACAATTAAGGAACATTTCAACGTGGAGAGTTACAGCATTGTCAACGTGTGTGTGGGTTGAACAAATGATAATAATGGACTGTACTCTTAGTGGAAAGTGTGTGTGGGTTCAACAGTTGATAATAATGGACTGTACTCTTAGTGGAAAGTGTGTGTGGGTTCAACAGTTGATAATAATGGACTGTAGTCTTAGTGGAACGTGTGTGTGGGTTCAACAGTTGATAATAATGGACTGTACTCTTAGTGGAACGTGTGTGTGGGTTCAACAGTTGATAATAATGGACTGTAGTCTTAGTGGAACGTGTGTGTGGGTTCAACAGTTGCTTTATTAGGACTGTACTCTTAGTGGAACGTGTGTGTGGGTTCAACAGTTGCTTTATTAGGACTGTACTCTTAGTGGAACGTGTGTGTGGGTTCAACAGTTGCTTTATTAGGACTGTACTCTTAGTCGAACGTGTGTGTGGGTTCAACAGTTGCTTTATTAGGACTGTACTCTTAGTGGAACGTGTGTGTGGGTTCAACAGTTGCTTTATTAGGACTGTACTCTTAGTGGAACGTGTGTGATGGTTCAACAGTTGCTTTATTAGGACTGTACTCTTAGTGGAACGTGTGTGTGGGTTCAACAGTTGATAATAATGGACTGTACTCTTAGTCGAACGTGTGTGTGGGTTCAACAGTTGATAATAATGGACTGTACTCTTAGTGGAACGTGTGTATGGGTTCAACAGTTGCTTTATTAGGACTGTACTCTTACTAGAACGTGGCGAAAAGGTTTAGATGTCCAGCAATGTCATCACCATTCAGCGCACGGAATAAGGGCAGTGATGAGATGGCCAGGGCCGATCTGCAAACTCTAAATCCAAAAACTCCTAAATTACCATGGCACGCTAAAGCAGGGGTCGTCAACCCCCGGCACTCGTGTGAGACTTGGCACGTGGGGCCGGCTTCCACTGACAAGTGGGGGGCCAAAAGAATAATTATCAATGGAGGAAAAAAAAAGATTGTATTTTTATTGTAGACTTCTAGGTTATTAGGACGCTGAATAAATCAGTAATTCTACTTCGGCACACTATGACCAAGAGGTAGTCGACCCCAGCTCTAGTACACTCCGTTATCCGATGCAGTGCCGGGCCTGTAATGGAGACTTGAAGACATCCAATGTTATTTTTTCACGGAGGAAGAAATGAAGAAAATTTGATTTTAAACGTTATCTTTCAATTCGCAAAGCAGTAAACAAATAAAAAATTTTTAATGGTAAAACAACCTTAAATTAGCCTTTGGATCCAGGGGCGTGTCGGTCAAACTCGGAAACAACACGGTGGCATCGCTATGGTCGGAGTGGAAGCGTAAAATGTTATGACCCATCCATTCAAGAAAAGTGTTGAACTTTTAGATCATTACATCGTTATTCTGTTCATTTCCGTAACGGAAACAAGATTTTTGTCAGATGACATAGAAATGATGGACGAACCGGTGACCGGAAGTCCTTTGTTTTATCACCCTCTTCAAAGTCTCGCGTGATGAAATATCAGTCATTGGAAATATCCTTGAATCCTGGTCGTAATGTGACGTCATGAATGAAGCGCGTGTATAAATTATCACACTTGGCCATTGTATGTCAATAGGTTGGCTGGGTTTTCTATTTTTAGTGTTTTTCTGTGTGCCAACATTTTCTTGTTAACCAAAAATCGATAGACATTATAACTATGTACTGATCAGATAAAGTCTGTAAGAACTGAGTACACTTTAAGTTACATATTATAGGCTTGACTTTAAGTTACCTATTATAGGCTTGACTTTAAGTTTCATATTATAGGCTTGACTCCAAGTTACATATTATAGGCTTGACTTTAAATTACTTATTATAGGCTTGACTTTAAGTTACATATTATAGGCTTGACTTTAAGTTACATATTATAGGCTAGACTTTAAGTTACATATTATAGGCTTGACTTTAAGTTACATATTATAGGCTTGACTTTAAGTTACATATTATAGGCTTGACTTTAAGTTACATATTATAGGCTTGACTTTAAGTTACATATTATAGGCTTGACTTTAAGTTACATATTATAGGCTTGACTTTAAGTTGAATATATAGGCTTGACTTTAAGTTACTTATAATAGGCTTGACTTTAAGTTACACTTTATAGGCTTGACTTTAAGTTACACATTATAAGCTTGACTTTAAGTTACATATTATAGGCTTGACTTTAAGTTACATATTATAGGCTTGACTTTACGTTACTTATTATAGGCTTGACTTTAAGTTACTTATTATAGGCTTGACTTTAAGTTACATATTACAGGCTTGACTTTAAGTTCAATATATAGGCTTGAATTTAAGTTACACATTATAGGCTTGACTTTAAGTGAATATATAGGCTTGACTTTAAGTTACACATTATAGGCTTGACTTTAAGTTGAATATATAGGCTTGACTTTAAGTTACACATTATAGGCTTGACTTTAAGTTACACATTATAGGCTTGACTTTAAGTTACATATTATAGGCTTGACTTTAAGTTACATATTATAGGCTTGACTTTAAGTTACACATTATAGGCTTGACGTTAAGTTGAATATATAGGCTTGACTTTAAGTTAAATATTATAGGCTTGACTTTAAGTTACACATTATAGGCTTGACTTTAAGTTACATATTATAGGCTTGACTTTAAGTTACATATTATAGGCTTAACTTTAAGTTACATATTATAGGCTTGACTTTAAGTTACATATTATAGGCTTGACTTTAAATTGCATATTATAGGCTTGACTTTAAGTTACATATTATAGGCTTGACTTTAAGTTACATATTATAGGCTTGACTTTAAGTTACATATTATAGGCTTGACTTTAAGTTACATATTATAGGCTTGACTTTAAGTTACATATTATAGGCTTGACTTTAAGTTACATATTATAGGCTTGACTTTAAGTTACATATTATAGGCTTGACTTTAAGTTACATATTATAGGCTTGACTTTAAGTTACATATTATAGGCTTGACTTTAAGTTACATATTATAGGCTTGACTTTAAGTTACATATTATAGGCTTGACTTTAAGTTACATATTATAGGCTTGACTTTAAGTTACATATTATAGGCTTGACTTTAAGTTACATATTATAGGCTTGACTTTAAGTTACATATTATAGGCTTGACTTTAAGTTACATATTATAGGCTTGACTTTAAGTTACATATTATAGGCTTGACTTTAAGTTACATATTATAGGCTTGACTTTAAGTTACATATTATAGGCTTGACTTTAAGTTACATATTATAGGCTTGACTTTAAGTTACATATTATAGGCTTGACTTTAAGTTACATATTATAGGCTTGACTTTAAGTTACATATTATAGGCTTGACTTTAAGTTACATATTATAGGCTTGACTTTAAGTTACATATTATAGGCTTGACTTTAAGTTACATATTATAGGCTTGACTTTAAGTTACATATTATAGGCTTGACTTTAAGTTACATATTATAGGCTTGACTTTAAGTTACATATTATAGGCTTGACTTTAAGTTACATATTATAGGCTTGACTTTAAGTTTAATATATAGGCTTAACTTTAAGTTACTTATAATAGGCTTGACTTTAAGTTACACTTTATAGGCTTGACTTTAAGTTACACATTATAAGCTTGACTTTAAGTTACATATTATAGGCTTGACTTTAAGTTACATATTATAGGCTTGACTTTACGTTACTTATTATAGGCTTGACTTTAAGTTACATATTACAGGCTTGACTTTAAGTTCAATATATAGGCTTGAATTTAAGTTACACATTATAGGCTTGACTTTAAGTGAATATATAGGCTTGACTTTAAGTTACACATTATAGGCTTGACTTTAAGTTGAATATATAGGCTTGACTTTAAGTTACACATTATAGGCTTGACTTTAAGTTACACATTATAGGCTTGACTTTAAGTTACATATTATAGGCTTGACTTTAAGTTACATATTATAGGCTTGACTTTAAGTTACACATTATAGGCTTTACGTTAAGTTGAATATATAGGCTTGACTTTAAGTTAAATATTATAGGCTTGACTTTAAGTTACACATTATAGGCTTGACTTTAAGTTACTTATTATAGGCTTGACTTTAAGTTACATATTATTGGCTTGACTTTAAGTTACATATTATTGGCTTGATAGATTTAATAGATCTTATGAACTCAGGAAATAAAATTTTTTTTAAAATCTTTTATTCTTATCGAAGAAATATTCAATATGCTTTAAAATTGAGTTAATAGGTTTACTAAAAAAAAGCTAAGACCATCTATAGGGCTTACTCTTCAAAGCTAAGACCATCTATTGGGCTTACTCTTCAAAGCTAAGACCATCTATAGGGCTTACTCTTGAAAGCTAAGACCATCTATTGGGCTTACTCTTAAAAGCTAAAACCATCTATAGGGCTTACTCTTCAAAGCTAAGACCATCTATTGGGCTTACTCTTAAAAGCTAAGACCATCTATCGGGCTTACTCTTAAAAGCTAAAACCATCTATTGGGCTTACTCAAAAAAACTAAGACCATCTATTGGGCTTACTCTTCAAAGCTAAGACCATCTATTCCCCAGCAAGAATGTTACAGGCCTGCCGCATCTGCTGCACTGAGCCGTAGGTCAGACTGTCAACGTGGTTAGCTGGAAGCACCCCAGCAACACCATTCGTTAGTGTCGGGCACTCCGCTAGCAAGTGCTCGATCGTCTCCGGCGCCTGTCCACAAATGACGGCGGCTGGGGTCCCGCAGTGGGTGAGATCTGTACAGGTCGCTAAGGGTAGGGAATTGCTCTATCCTCACCTGCGTGATGAGGCTAGGCTGGCGGCGTTAAAGGACGTTAAAATTGATGACACTTTCGGTTTGTTTTTTGGGCATTTTCCGGTAAAGTTTTCGGGATGCTGAGGCAGAGCACCTCTTGTGGTGCCCGCGGGGGGTCTTTGCATCTTTGTGGCACGGCAGACTAGTAAGATGGACTCGACCACCTGAACCTAGAAAGAAACCGGCTACATGCCAAACGTCAGACCGAAAGACTCCTTGGGAGAGGGGACTAGGTGACGCCAACTAGTCCATAAGGGTTGGAAGCAAAACTCTCAGATTTACAGGACTTATGGCAAGTACGATTAGACTCTAAACAGCTAAGACAATCTATTGTGCTTACTCTAAAAAGCTAAGACTATCTATTGTGCTTACTCTTAAACAACTAAGACCATCTATACGTTTGAATGTTTTACAATTTTCAGCAAGCAGATTTTAAAAGTTTTTAAACGATCTTTAAATATATTGCATAAACTCTGACATTCATAAAAGTCTCTAATTTCAGTAGGAATGATACGTCCATATGCCCAGAACACCACACTGATATTCTGACATTGCCCCCCCCCCCTTTTTTTTTCTCCCTAGAAAAGAAAGCATTTGGTTTTTCTAGAGTCAGAAATATTTTTTTTTCAATCTGCTGTTAATATCCTATCTTGAAGACTGTCATTATGTCACGGCTAGGCCACCATTAGTGTCAGACGTCTAAAGCAGNTATATATATATATATATATATATATATATATATATATATATATATATATATATATATATATATATATATATATATATATATACGATGCATAAAATATATTATTAATGAAATGAGGTACAATGAGTTCTAGCAAACTTACTATTCGAATGTGGCACTTATTTAAGGCTGGCAGCCAGGGATTGAGAACCCCTGGTCACATATAGTGACGTTATTGGCGAGCGTAAAAATTGTCCATTATCACGTGATTTGGTGCACGGCTGGAATAATCATAGAGGACCAAAGAGTAAGCCCCCTGGGGCCAAGCAGTCTGTGGTGTTATGGTAAAGAACAATCAATTACCGCGGTCCTCAAATTGTTTGGCTTTCTCGACACGATCGGTAGAAAGACAGTGGCTCTGTCATAGCCCTGGCGTGGACTGACGATGTTAACCTGAATTTTTGGAATGCAGGATGGGAGAATGTAGTGGCACGCATAAAGGTGATTACAGTCTTTACTCTATGTCATGCCGCAGCGGCACATAATGTCACAAAGTGGCACGCAGGGGTACACAGTGGCACACAATGTCACAAAGTGGCACGCAGGGGCAGAGGTTGGCACACAATGCCACAAAGTGGCACGCGGGGGTACACAGTGGCACACAATGTCACAAAGTGGCACGCAGGGGCAGAGGTTGGCACTCAATGCCACAAAGTGGCACGCGGGGGTACACATTGGCACACAATGGCACAACGTGGCACGCAAAGGGTAAAAGGTGGCACACTTTGGCACATAATGGTACACAAATCACCAAAATTGGTACAAGCAGCAAAGTGACGCATAGCGGCACACAGTTACACACACAGTGGTACACAATAAAACATAGCGACACAGAATGGTAACACAGTGGCTCTCAGTGTCACATGTTGGCACTTAGTTGCACATAGCGGCTCACAGTCATCCACAGTGCCACGCGACGTTGCATAACGGGACATATTGGCATACAACGTCACATAGCGGCACAACGTGATGTATCATAACAAAATACAGCCCTTGAAGTGTGTGATATCCACGGTTCAATAGATCGATTCTTGCTTAATGTAGAGTGGTTCGATTTCACAAAGTTCAGTTATATTTCTCAATCAACTAAACATACACAGAGGGTATGGTCCTACAAGTGTGAAAGCGATAAAACTTCGCACTTTGGTTCAAACTAATCTCTTAGGTCTTTAAACACACGGAGATCAAAGATATGACATTTTAATATGCCGTATTTCTCCTTTCATATGAATCTAGAGAATTTGTAAAAGTAAATATTTAAAGAACACGCAAAACAATCATATCAATTTAATGTGGGTTAGGCCTGCTGCGAAAAGAACTGGGGGGGGGGGTAGCGGGCGCGCGGTGGTGGGGGTCTGGGAATTATGCTCAGTTTTGTATTACAACATAGTGTGTTCAAAAAGAAATTTGACGACAATCTGACGACAATTTGATCTTGTAAACTGGGCCTTATTTATAAATGGAAATTAAGGCCCAATAAATAAGATGCATTCCGTAGAAAAAGCGCAATTGGGTACTGAAAGGGCTATGCGTCTGTTGCGCACCAGTTCAAAAGCTGGCGACGAAAAGATTCATGAAATTGAAATGGGCTGTGTTGGGAGTACAGGAACCAACCCTTGAAAAGAATCAATAACGCAGCAAGAAATTAACGATGAAGCTACCTGCCCCTGCCATCGACTAATGTTCAAGAAATAGGTCGTCCTTTAACATTTTCTTGATCTTGAAATGTTCATTGATGTTGAAATGTTCATTGATGTTGAAATGTTCATTGATGTTGAATATTTTCATTGATGTTGAAATGTTCATTGATGTAGAAATGTTCATTGATCTTGAAATGTTCATTGGTGTTGAAATGTTCATTGATCTTGAAATGTTCATTGATCTTGAAATGTTCATTGATCTTGAAATGTTCATTGATCTTGAAATGTTCATTGATCTTGAAATGTTCATTGGTGTTGAAATGTTCATTGATCTTGAAATGTTCATTGATCTTGAAATGTTCATTGATCTTGAAATGTTCATTGATCTTGAAATGTTCATTGATCTTGAAATGTTCATTGATCTTGAAATGTTCATTGATCCTTGAAATGTTCATTGATGTTGAAATGTTTATCTATCTTGAAATGTTCATTGATGTTGAAATGTTCATTGATGTTGAAATGTTCATTGATGTTGAAATGTTCATTGATGTTGAAATGTTCATTGATGTTGAAATGTTCATTGATGTTGAAATGTTCATTGATGTTGAAATGTTCATTGGTGTTGAAATGTTCATTGATCTTGAAATGTTCATTGATCTTGAAATGTTCATTGATCTTGAAATGTTCATTGATGTTGAAATGTTCATTGATGTTGAAATGTTCATTGATGTTGAAATGTTCATTGATCTTGAAATGTTCATTGATGTTGAAATGTTCATTGATCTTGAAATGTTTATCTATCTTGAAATGTTCATTGATCTTGAAATGTTCATTGATCTTGAAATGTTCATTGATGTTGAAATGTTCATTGATGTTGAAATGTTCATTGATCTTGAAATGTTCATTGATGTTGAAATGTTCATTGATCTTGAAATTTTCATTAATGTTGAAATGTTCATTGATCTTGAAATGTTCATTGATCTTGAAATGTTCATTGATGTTGAAATGTTCATTGATCTTGAAATGTTCATTGATGTTGAAATGTTCATTGATCTTGAAATGTTCATTGATGTTGAAATGTTCATTGATCTTGAAATGTTCATTGATCTTGAAATGTTCATTGATGTTGAAATGTTTATTGATGTTGATTTTTTTCCCCTTTCGATTTCCACAGCCTGACTTCCGTCAATATAATCTATGTGATAGATCTAAACACAGCCTGGCATCTGTCAGTATAATCTATTTTATAGATCTAAACACAGCCTGACATCTGTCAATATAATCTGTTTTATAGATCTAAATACAGCCTGAAATCTGTCAAAATAATATATTTTATAGATCTAAACACAGCATGACATCTATCAATATAATCTATTTTATAGATCTAAACACAGCATGACATCTATCAATATAATATATTTTATAGATCTAAACACAGCCTGGACTTCAGTCAATATAATATATTTTTTTAGATTCACACTTCCTATTGGAGACTTAATGAAACAGAATCTATTTTTAAACCAAATATTGAAAAGACCGGGACTTGTGTATTGGCTTGAATCTGACTCGTTCTGTGTAAATGTGGAGACATAAGACATTAACAAAAACAAAGGCCCTACAGTCTTCAGCAAACCATAATATATCAAAATGCCATACTCTATGAGAACCCTTACATGAGGGAAAATAAACCATCTGTTTTGTACTTATTAAAATTGTTACATCCCATCCAAATAATGAACATCCACATTAACAAAGAAAGAAATAGACAGAGAAAGAAAGAAGGAAACAGAGAAACAAACTTTTGGCGAAAAGCTACTGCTGCCGGTATCTGGATTCCTTCATGAAATATTTCATCTTAACCTAATAAAGCTATTGTAATATTAAAAAATTCCACAGTAACATGGAAGTAAATCAATTTGGTTAATTATTAATACCTATTAAGATATTAACATCTAAATTTAAAAAACAAAAAAAATGCAGATGTTAAAATCTATCATGGAAGCCATCTTTGTAGTGCTGTGGACTCTTCAATAAAGAATGATAACTCTGGTTGATATGGATGACACGGGAAGTAACCCCAGTTGAACAGACCTAAAGGATCCGTAGCTTCATTACGCTCCCAGCGAACGACATGACTTGCGAGCGAAAGCAGTCCAACTGTAGCGATGAAGTAATCTGCCGTTGTCATTATTGAGCTCACAATAACCGGAATATCATTCCCTAATGGAAGTGACTAGGTAGGCTGTACCCACCTGGGTAATGGTGGCCGGGGGGGAGGGGGGGGGTGCATGTTTATGGGCCCCCGGGCTCTTGAAAACTGACACTAAATGATGGTGCGGAGCCAATTTGTCGAGAGTTATGGGGCCGTGAAGTTAGGGAAAGGGGGGGGGGTGTGATAAGAGCTGACGGGCTTATTTCTAGGCCCACCTGATGTTAATTATAGGTAGTTAGATGTAGGTGATAAATATGAAGATTTTCCCTGTATAGGTGATGATGGTATAAATGTGAAGATATTACCTGTATAGGTGATGATGGTATAAATGTGAAGATATTACCTGTATAGGTGATGATGGTATAAATGTGAAGAAATTACGAGTATAGGTGATGATGGCATAAATGTGAAGATATTACCTGTATAGGTGATAATGGTATAAATGTGAAGAAATTACGAGTATAGGTGATGATGGCATAAATGTGAAGATATTACCTAAATACGTGATAATGGTATAACTGTGAAGATATTACGAGTATAGGTGATGATGGTATAAATGTGAAGATAATCCATGTATGTGTGATCGTGGTATACGTATGCACATACAGATGACCCATACAGATGACCCATACAGATGACCCATACAGATGACGCATACAGATGACCCATACAGGTGACCCATACAGGTGACCCATAAAGATGACCCATACAGATGATCCATACAGGTGACCCATACAGATTACCCATACAGATGACCCATACAGATGACCCATACAGATGACCCATACAGATGACACATACAGATTACCCATACAGATGACACATACAGATGACACACCAGATGACCCATACAGATGACCCATACAGATGACCCATACAGATGACCCATACAGATGACCATACAGATGACACATACAGATGACCCATAAAGATGAACAATACAGATGACACATACAGATTACCCATACAGATGACACATACAGATGACACACCAGATGACCCATACAGATGACCCATACAGATGACCCATACAGATGACCCATACAGATGACCCATACAGATGACCCATACAGATGACCCATACAGATGACCCATACAGATGACCCATATAGATGACCCATACAGATGACCCATACAGATGACACATACAGATGACCCATACAGATGACCCATACAGATGACCCATACAGATGACCAATACAGATTACCCATACAGATGATCCATACAGGTGACCCATACAGATGATCCATACAGGTGACATACAGATGACATTTCAGGTGGCACATGCAGAAGACACATACAGATAACAGGAACAGGTGACACACACAGAAGATACAAACAGATGACACATACAGATGACACATTCAGATGATACATACAGATGACAAATACATCCTTATCTAAGCCGCTACTCTTGTATGACAGAAGGATGTACTTGATTCATCTTGTCATTGTACTGCTATCACTGGTGCTAACTTCATCCTCCAATGAAATTCCACAGCATGATGATACGGCTTAGAAGAGGAAATAAACAACTTAACAATGTAAGGGAAGTGAACTCTTACAAACCGGGGTATGTGATTAGAGCCATCGAGTTCTCTGCCCGTCCAAATGGCCATTGAATAATGTTACAGCAATTACCCTCCCAACCTCGTTTCGTTCTCATTAACTTTTTTCCCCCTTCGAACTTCTATTAATTTTATCCCCCCCCCCACCCCAACCAGTCCCCCTCTCAATTCTCTCAAATGACATCAGCTTCCGTTCCATCAATGCGCCAGTGTGGCATTCTCAACCGTCAGTTTTATTTCAGTTTAACCAATCGCTTCGATTCAATGTGTTCATCTGGAGAGTCCCGATGATCACATCAAGTCTAGCAACGAACTTTCAATGCACCTCAGCTTTTTATCCTTCTTTAAATAAAAATACCTTCCCTAAAAATCCGCTACTTTCAGCTGATATAATTAACCGACTTACCTGGCTAGAATTGGATCTATTTCCTGTTGCAAAGTGGACATTCTTTTTAGAACAAGGACTTTAAAAGAATTTAAAATTCAAAACCTGGAGATCTCCAATCGCTTTAAATCCTTTGTGTCCAAAAGTGACTTATTTGGGTGGTTTACACGGCGGGCCCTTGTGTCTGTAGCGTTCATTTGGATCGAGACTATTATCGTGGTGCTCATTTTGGAAGCATTATATATTTTTCTTTTACTTATTTATGGCTGGATATCAAATGTATTTTTATTGCAGTAATTTTTTTGTTGTTGTTGTTTTTAAAGGTTTTTAACTGTACCGGTTAATACTCAAACTGTACTGTTTACTACTCAAACTGTACTAGCTACTACTCAACCTGTACCGGTTACTACACAAAGTGTAACCGGCTACTATTTAAACTGTACCGGTTATTATTCAAACTGTACCGGTTACCACTCAACCTGTACCGGTTACTACTCAAACTGTACCGGTTACTACTCAAACTGTACCGATTACTACACAAAGTGTAACCAGCTACTACTTAAACTGTACCGGTTATTATTCAAACTGTACTGGTTGCCACTCAAAGTGTTACCAGTTACTACTTAAACTGTACCGGTTATTATTCAAACTGTACCGGTTACTACACAAAGTGTAACCAGTTACTACTTAAACTGTACCGGTTATTATTCAAACTGTACCGGTTACTACACAAAGTGTAACCAGTTACTACTTAAACTGTACCGGTTATTATTCAAACTGTACCGGTTACTACACAAAGTGTAACCAGCTACTACTTAAACTGTACCGGTTATTATTCAAACTGTACCGGCTACTACTCAAGCTATACATATTAAGTTACAGCACAGAAAGTGAAAACGTGTAGTACCAGAAAGGTATAATTTTCAATGCACACACACACACAGTGAAAAATCTAGAAAGTCTTGTGGGGCTCTTGTAAGTCTGGTAAGTAAGTCTGCCGGTCACAGTCGACCGTCGTATTTATTGTGAGCCAGTCACTATATATAACAACATATATAACAGGCTATAACAAAATGTATGACACAGCTGTAACAATATATATATATATATATATATATATATATATATATATATAAATATATACAATATAAAACGGGCTATAACAATACATACATAAAACAGACTATAAAAATATACATTTTCAAACATAAAATATAATAAAAAAAGGGAGAGGAAGAGAAAGAAAAACACGTGTTAAAATATAAAGTAAAATCTCAGCTCACATCTAAAATATCAAATGACATCCTACGGAGACAAAGGATGACTACCGCAATGACATGCGGGTTGCCCCGCATTATTGGACACTACATGAGGCGATAATTGGTTTTAATCCGAGAGATTTCTGGCTAGACTACCACTCGGAAATATTTTACCCCCCCCCCC
>CAXITT010000792.1:179887-231137 GCA_964033795.1 Lymnaea stagnalis
CCCCCCCCCCCCCCGCTCTTCACGCCATTACCTCCCTACTGCTTAAGACTCTGCAAACTTTCACCAACCCCCTGCCCCTCACCCCGACCCTAAGACCACAACAGAACCGTTCAATTGTCATAATTTTGTTTCCTCTGTCTCAGCTGTCACTGAACATCTGAACTTTGTTTCCTTTGTATTTAACAACGGTGGAGGGGGGGCAAGGAGGACGAAAAGGATAGAGCAAAAAAATAACAACAACAAACTACTGCACCACATTATGTCTTAAACCAATGGTTCTCAACCCTCCTCATGCCGCGACCCTTTAATACAGTTCCTAATGGTGTGGTGACCCCTAACCATAAATTTATTTTCATAGCTACTTCCCAAATTTGAAGGGGTCGCGACCTACAGTTTGAGAACCGCTGTCTTAAACAAAGAATAATTCTTTGCCATGTTGTTTTCACGGTTGTTTTAAAGGAAAATCTATGGATTGAATCAAATTAATGTTATGCAGATGCAAGCGATTAACTCTGATATACAGCAATCTGGGGAGTTATTGCTGAAGATAAATCATCAATAGGTGAAATTGTTCCTACTTTTCTCGATATCTTAAGGACCCAAGATCAATGTTCTGATATCGCATTCTGCCTCCTGTGTATGTAGAGGGGATTCGCAATGATTTTGTGCCTTGTATTGAAGAGGATATGTCACTGGTTGCAAGGGCTACTCAGCCAGGGTACCAGGAACTTGGGGTTGAAGAGGATATGTCACTGGTTGCAAGGGGGGCTACTCAGCCAGGGTACCAGGAACTTGGGGTTGAAGAGGATATGTCACTGGTTGCAAGGGGGGCTACTCAGCCAGGGTACCAGGAACTGGGGGTTGAAGAGGATATGTCACTGGTTGCAAGGGGGGCTACTCAGCCAGGGTTCAGGAACTGGGGGTTGAAAAGGATATGTCACTGGTTGCAAGGGGGGCTACTCAGGCAGGGTACCAGGAACTGGGGGGTTTCGGTGATAGGTTTTCATTTTTTTTACAATTCAGACTTGATTGTAACTATCAATATATGAAACATAACTGATGATGCAATCATAAAAAAGGAAACATGTATTGCCCAGATGCATTACATATATGGAAAGTGTCATATAGCAAGTGTCATTGGGACAATTGTCATTGTTGCAAGTGTCATTGTTACAAAACTAAAAGATTAAAAAAAAAAATTAAAAAAAAAATTAGGACGGTGAAGAAGGCAGCCCGAGCCAATGTTTCACTAAAACGGTCAAGATATGTGAACATTTCCGAAGATTGGTGAAACTATTTTTTATTGAATAGTCGTTTAGAAATCTCAATCTACAATTAAATGTGGTCGTTTTACAGCAGTGTTTCCCAAACTTTCGACATCTGGGTACCCCATGTCTATAATGTTTGTAACACTCAGTACCCATCATTAGAAAAAAGCAAAGAATTACGTTACACATACTATAATTTTTAAAAAATATATTTTTTTACCGGTGCAGCGCGTATTCCCACCACCCTCTTCCCGTACCCACAAGGGTACGTGTACCACACTTTTGGAGACACTGTTTTACAGGCCTCAGCCAGACAGCAAAGTTTCCCCATAGCAAAGTAGTAAGGTTTTATTAAAAGAACGGCTACACCGTTAGCCTACGTATGAGGTAGGAGAATGACCCTGAGTTACGTAAAAATATCACTGGTCAGTAACACATACACCTTTTCACAATCACGTCAAAAACTGATTAATTTTATACTGACTTTGGAATCAAGGTGTGAGTTGTTTTTGTTTTTTTTTATTATTATTCTTTTAGGGGTACGACCAAACATATTTTGAAGACCACTGAATAACGTCAGAAAATTACGCCATAATCTGTTACTTGGGAGATGCGGGGCCCTCTAAACATAAATGTGTCTTTTAAACAATACAGAAAAATAATTTGTGAAGACAATATTGTGATATTATACAGGAACTCTCTGTATTCGAAATAATTCAGCTGTTCTTAACCTGCGGGTCGGGACCCCTTTGGAGGTCGAACGAACCTTACCCAGGTGTCACCTAAGACCATCGGAAAACATATATTTATGAAGTAGCAATTAAATAAATTCTATGGCTGGGGGGTCACCACAACATGAGGAACTGTATTAAAAGGGTTGCGCATCAGGAGGGTTGAGAACCACTGCAGTACATCAGGAGAACGGGCAGATTTTATGGAATGGAATAAAGGGAGGGGGGGGGGATAATTGAATGCAAGGGATGGCATAAAGCAAAGAAATTGGAGAATTAGCGGACACCAAGGGCGTGACGGAAACAGATATTTCAGGAATCAGACTCTTGCAGTTTTAGCCACGGACATGTCCCCAGCAAATTTAGTGCAATCAAGAACAATTGGAATAATCAAGCATATGTAGTGTAGCATAATCACAAGCATATGTAGTGTAGCATAATCAGGAAAACAACAACAACAAGACAATAACAACAAACAACTAAACTTTTATTGATAATTTTGAAAACTGAGAAACCTCGCGCGTCCAATACGTTATGGACTCACAATTTTTTAAACTTTGAGAATAATGTATGAAGTTGGACCTATAAGGCCCAAAATAGAATATAGAGACCAGAAGAGGCAGAGATCCGAAAGGGCATACCTTAAAGGAAGCTCTGTGTTGCATTACAATTGGGGGAGGGGGGGGGGCGGGGAGACAGTCATAAAAGTAAAACAAAGTAGAAACGGTTTTGTCGACGGCCTATACAATTTAATAGTGCAGCCTTTATACAATGTAATATTGCAGCCTTTATACAATGTAATATTGCAGCCTTTATACAGTGTAATATAGCAGCCTTTATACAATGTAATATTGCAGCCTTTATACAATGTAATATTGCAGCCTTTATACAGTGTAATATTGCAGCCTTTATACAATGTAATATTGCAGCCTTTATACAATGTAATATTGCAGCCTTTATACAATGTAATATTGCAGCCTTTATACAATGTAATATTGCAGCCTTTATACAGTGTAATATTGCAGCCTTTATACAATGTAATATTGCAGCCTTTATACAATGTAATAGTGCAGCCTTTATACAATGTAATATTGCAGCCTTTATACAATGTAATATTGAGCGATGGGGAAATAGGAGCTTGGCTGAAAATTTGACATGCACACAAGTAACGCACTTTACAAGAATCCCAATTAGTATCTCCCCCCCCCCCCACAAAGGTTCTCAACCACAATTTTGGTTCACGCCACTGAATTCTATATTCATATTTTAACGCCCCACTCACCATTACACCACAGATCTATGTCACCGACTATGTCAGACAAAAAAAACAAGAAAATCTGACGCATCAAACGCAATTGCGCATTTTTTTTTTTTACGATCTCCTCGAAAATCAGGAAAAACTGGTGTTTAGGGGTTGGGGCCGAAAACTTGTAATTATGTTTTGTCATTATCAACGAGGGCATTTTCCATGTTTCAGCTCGATAGTTTGACGGCAAGTGGGTCATTTAGCCCCCCGAAGATTTTGCCGGCCGCGAACAAAACGGAAGTTACTCTTAAGGATTTTACAAGAAAGAAAAACAACCATCACGTGACCAATGAGAAACTCTACTTTGATAAAAACAACCATCAGGTGACCAATGAGAAACTCTACTTTGATAAAAACAACCACCACGTGACCAATGAGAAACTCTACTTTGATAAAAACAACCATCACGTGACCAATGAGAAACTCTACTTTGATAAAAACAACCATCACGTGACCAATGAGAAATTCTACTTTGATAAAAACAACCATCACGTGACCAATGAGAAACTCTACTTTGATAAAAACAACCATCACGTGACCAATGAGAAACTCTACTTTGATTCTAACGATGCTTTTGTGTATACGAATATATTGATTAAAGAAAGGAATTTTGAAAGATAATTTATATACATTGTGATAATAACTGTATAGATTTTTCCGTTAAACTGTAGATCGGTGGAAATCAATATTAATAATGTTGATCATGTTCTTAAAATAATCACAATCATATGCCTAGGATTTATGCTTTGATGCTCAATACATCATCACCCCCTGCTGTTACCCACATAACTCCCCCCCCCCTCAACCCTTCTAGATAAGCCGGACTAGGTTTTATTATGACGTCACAAGGAGGCTTTGTTACAGGAGCAGACAAAAGCCCCATTCTAGTCTCTACGCCAGAGCGTGGTAGGGGAATCACATGCCTCTCGGTATCCAATGGGTTAGATAAGGTGATGCACCACAAAGATGCAGTAGTGACACTTTGATGTGCGAGAGGGGGCTGGCAAAGGTAGCCTGTTTCAGTGGTTCTCAAATTAAACTCAAAAGTTTGATTAGAATACTATGATGTCATTTGAGACTGGCGAGAAATGTGGAAAAAAAAAAGATATATAATGTATAAATATATAAGCAGAGGGATTAGCGGTAGAGTCAACCAGAAATTGTTGGACAACCCTTGCAAGAATCGGGACAACCTTTGCGAAACATTAGGCAACCCTTGCCACACATTGGACAGGACAACCTTTGCGAGACATCGTACAACCCTTGCGAGACATTGGACAACCCTTGAGAGATATTGGACAATTGCGAGACATTGCCCAACCCTTGAGAGATATTGGATAATTCCGAGACATTGGACAATGACAATCCTTGAGAGATATTGGACAATTGCGAGACATTGGTCAACCCTTGACAGATATTGAACCATTGCGAGACATTGGACAAACCTTGCGAGATTCTTCTGTTCAAATGTCAATTATTTTAGAACATTTCCAGCCATTGAAGCCAGATTCTGTCATTAATTTAACATAGACCAATGCAGATAACGTCGTTGTAAGTGGCTTTGGAAACTAACTGATGACGTAGACTGATAAAACAGCCCACCCTCCCACCCACCAACACGCACACTGACACACACACACACACACACGCACACACACATCAACCCGGTATGGGGAAGTCAAAATAAGAGTTGGCTGTAGTGAGACGCACTGGCCACGTGGGTGCCAAACAAACTAAGCTTGAGTCCACTGTACGCACCATACATAGTGCTGCAAAGCACACTGAGCAACGCATTAGAAGCCATACACCAATGACATAAATGTGAACAATAAGGTCAAATTTGGAAAACCAATAGTCAATTGTAATCATCACAAGTGATTGGTGCTTTTTGTTCAGTTCACACGATCAAAATTTCTTCAAATTTTCGTCAAATTTCTTTTTGAACGCACTTTTAGTAACGCAAAATAATCCGTTCAAAACAAAATTTGACGAAAATTTAATCGTGTGAACTGAGCGCTAATGAGATAACTACACAACCTACAAACATGGAAGTACTTAGAACAATTATAAATTGTGTGAAACTGGAATTCAATGGTGTTGATGAAATTTTTTTTCTTTCTTTTTTTTTTTTCCACTGATACTAATTGCGCCATCTAAGGGTCCTGTCCCATTCACCTCTCTCTTGTTACGCCTCTGACCCCCGCTCTGTGGCAGCTATTCAACTGGGCAGACGACATGTTGTGCAAGACCAAATAAACGGAGAAGGCGTAGGGGTGGAATAAATTAAATGTTGTTTGACACGTCAGATCGGCTGGAGAGATTGTTCAACATACCCAAAGGGGGGCTCGAGTACCCCTGTCCACAGCGGTCAGTTTAAATGGTCATTAGTTACAGCAAGGGACGCTGGGGCGCAGCAGGTGACCCTTTGTTGACGGGGAGCTGGGGCCGCGGTCACAAAAGATTGCACGGCAGAGTTAATGACTGAGGTGGCGTTTGAATTCTGGCAGGCCCTTAAAAGGTAACTTCGGACTTTGGAAATAGGTGTATCAATTATCCGGATTTGGGAAATAAAGGTGAAAGGAATGGCGTGGGATTGTTCATTCTGTACCAGCAGAAAGTGAAAGATGTAAGAGAAGTGATCAAGTTTATGGTGATGAAAAAAATAGTGACGATACAAGGCTGGCTAATGTGTTAAGGACTCATTGTAGATGAAACGCTGAACACGGACAGCTGAACACGGACAGCTGAACACGGACAGCTGAACACGGACAGCTGAACACGGACAGCCGAACACGGACAGCCGAACACGGACAGCTGAACACGGACAGCTGAACACGGACAGCCGAACACGGACAGCCGAACACAGACAGCTGAACACGGACAGCTGAACACGGACAGCTGTACACGGACAGCTGAACACGGACCGCTGAACACGGACCGCTGAACACGGACAGCTGAACACGGACAGCTGAACACGGACAGCTGAACACGGACAGCTGAACACGGACAGCTGAACACGGACAGCCGAACACGGACACACGAACACGGACAGCAACGTGTAATGCGATGTTACCATTTGGTCAATAAACACGGACAGCCGAACACAGACAGCTGAACACGGACAGCTGAACACGGACAGCCGAACACGGACAGCCGAACACGGACAGCCGAACACAGACAGCTGAACACGGACAGCTGGACACGGACAGCTGAACACAGACAGCTGAACACGGACAGCCGAACACGGACAGCTGAACAAAGACAGTTGAACACGGACAGCTGAACACGGACAGCTGAACACGGACAGCCGAACACGGACAGCTGAACACGGACAGCTGAACACAGACAGCTGAACACGGACAGCTGAACACGGACAGCCGAACACGGACACACGAACACGGACAGCAACGTGTAATGCGATGTTACCATTTGGTCAATAAGTGGAGTGTGCATTGTACAGAGCAGAGATGGGCGCGTAAAGACAAAGACTCATGCTAGAGTTCCTTGTCTTTGGCTCATATTGGACTTGTCATGGTCTCATACTGGAGTTCCTTGTCATTGTCTCATACTGGGGTTGTCATGGTCTCATACTGGAGTTCCTTGTCATTGTCTCATACTGGGGTTGTCATGGTCTCATACTGGAGTTCCTTGTCATTGTATCATACTGGAGTTCATTTTAATTGTATCATACTGGAGTTCCTTGTAATTGTATCATACTGGAGTTCCTTGTCATTGTCCCATACTGGAGTTCCTTGTCATTGTCTCATACTGGAGTTCCTTGTCATGGTCTCATACTGGAGGTCCTTGTAATTGTATCATACTGGAGTTCCTTGTAATTGTATCATACTGGAGTTCCTTGCCATTTTATCTTACTGGAGCTCCTTGTAATTGTATCATACTGGAGTTCGTTGTCATTGTATCATACTGGAGTTCATTTTAATTGTATCATACTGGAGTTCCTTGTAATTGTATCATACTGGAGTTCCTTGTCATTGTCTCATACTGGAGTTCCTTGGCATTGTATCATATTGGAGTTCCATATAATTGTCTCATACTAGAGTTATTTGTCATAGTCTCATACTGGAGATCATTGTCATAGTCTCATATTGGAGATCATTGTCATAGTCTCATACTGGAGATCATTGTCATAGTCTCATACTGGAGAACATTGTCATAGTCTCATACTGGAGATCATTGTCACAGTCTCATACTGGAGATCATTGTCACATCTCATACTGGAGATCATTGTCATAGTCTCATACTGGAGATCATTGTCATAGTCTCATAGTGGAGATCATTGTCATAGTCTCATACTGGAGATCATTGTCACAGTCTCATACTGGAGATCATTGTCATAGTCTCATACTGGAGATCATTGTCATAGTCTCATACTGGAGTTAATTGTCATAGTCTCATACTCGAGTTTTTAATGTTTCATTTCTGTTAAAAAAAAAAAAAAAAAGTTAACTGTTTTTTTAAAAAGCCGCCATTTTTCGTTTAAGCGCTTCTCGGCTGGGGGTGAAAGAAACACAAAGATATCGGGTTGCCCCACGGGAGGTAAGTATGTATGTTTTAGGCAACTAAATGCGCAAGCAGGTCAACAAGAGTATCATGTTGTTTTCCGTAGACTAAAATGAACATGGGTCACGAGGGTTAGCGCTGTCAGGGGAAGCAGGACGAGTACGACTGAATTTCGGAGTTCAAAACACTTGCAATAACACAAGATGTGTTCTTTTTAAAGTTTTTTTTTGTTAAAATTAAATTACCGTTGTTTTTTTTTCTCGTTTTTGCTCTCAAGGCAATGCGGAAAATCAAATCAGAGCAATGCCAGAAACCAAATCAGAGCAATGCCGGAAACCAAATCAGAGCAATGCTGGAAACCAAATCAGAGCAATGCCAGAAACCAAATCAGAGCAATGCCAGAAACCAAATCAGAGCAATGCCAGAAACCAAATCAGAGCAATGCCAGAAACCAAATCAGAGCAATGCCAGAAACCAAGTCAGAGCAATGCTGGAAACCAAATCAGAGCAATGCCAGAAACCAAGTCAGAGCAATGCTGGAAACCAAATCAGAGCAATGCCAGAAACCAAATCAGAGCAATGCCAGAAACCAAATCAGAGCAATGCCAGAAACCAAATCAGAGCAATGCCAGAAACCAAATCAGAGCAATGCCAGAAACCAAATCAGAGCAATGCCGGAAACCAAATCAGAGCAATGCCAGAAACCAAATCAGAGCAATGCCAGAAACCAAATCAGAGCAATGCCAGAAACCAAATCAGAGCAATGCCAGAAACCAAATCAGAGCAATGCCAGAAACCAATTCAGAGCAATGCTGGAAACCAAATCAGAACAATGCCAGAAACCAAATCAGAGCAATGCCGGAAACCAAGTTAGAGGAAAAAAAAGAAAATTGCTTTGCCTTAAATACGGATGTGAAGAAGACTTAACTAAGATCAATAATGTGCTCTAATTCAAGAAGACATGCGGGATAAATCATTGAATTTTTTGTGTGCTTGAAATCAAGGGGACACTATCTTGTATTAGATATTTGAAATCAATGGGACACTATCTTGTATGAGACATTTGAAATCAAGGGGACACTATCTTGTATTAGATATTTGAAATGAAGTGAACACTATCTTGTATTAGACATTTGAAATGAAGGGGACACTATCTTGTATTAGAAATTTGAAATGATTGGGACACTATCTTGTATTAGAAATTTGAAATGAAGGGGACACTATCTTGTATTAGACATTTGAAATCAAGAGGACACTATCTTGTATTAGACATTTGAAATCAAGGGGGCACTATCTTGTATTAGACATTTGAAATCAAGGGGACACTATCTTGTATTAGACATTTGAAATCAAGGGGGCACTATCTTCTATTAGACATTTGAAATCAAGGGGGCACTATCTTGTATTAGACATTTGAAATCGAGGGGGCACTATCTTGTATTTGACATTTGAAATCAAGAGGGCACAATCTTGTATTAGACATTTGAAATCAAGAGGGCACAATCTTGTATTTGACACTTGAAATCAAGAGGGCACAATCTTGTATTAGACATTTGAAATCGAGGGGGCACTATCTTGTATTAGACATTTGAAATCAAGAGGGCACAATCTTGTATTTGACATTTGAAATCAAGAGGGCACAATCTTGTATTAGACATGTGATATCGAGGGGTCACTACCTAGCATTAGACATTGTCTTTTTAGGTTCATGTAAAATTAAAAACACAAATTAAGGAGCCTGACATGGGGTGAGAGGGGGGTGGGGTTAGGGTGGGGGGTCTGAGCCAGGTCATACTTGGAGAGCGAATGGACAACGTGTGAAAAAAGAGGTGTGCGCGGTGGAAAAAGGGGGGGGGGAGGGAGTGGGGCGGTGTTTGAAAATTAAGACCATCACGTGACAAAGAGAGTTTTAAAAATATCGAATTGAACAGTGCTGAGTCTCCCTGCGACAAATCCAATAATTAAATTCCAAGTGCATTGCGCAGACACCTGGTGTTTAAAATGACTGCAACGATGAGCCTATACATTTGAATACTAACACTGCCAGTGTTGTGTTACGTTAAGTCGATTAGTGAACCCAGGTTTTCTGCAAAGCAACAACTTTTCCCACACCTCCAACCATTTCTAACCACGTGTGGCTTGTCTTTGATGTGAACAAAACTATCTGGACGGACCTCAACCCACGGAAGCGTTCAGTGTGTGTGTGGGTGTGTGTTTTTACTAACGTTGTGCACCAGAGCGTTGTTCTGTTGTAGTACCGAGGTGTGTAAATGTTTCAAACGGTGTATGTGTGTTTATGTTTGTGACTTCAAACTAATACCGTCATTGACATGGGACAACAGCAGGGGTAAAAAAAAACCACACACACCAAACCACACACTTATTTAAAATCTCGAAGAGTTTTAACATTCTGCCATTCTGCCACGTTTAACAATCTGCCAGTCTGACATTATGCCACCTTGAAACAGTTTTCTATTACTGAGGCCGGTTCTATAGCTGTATTGTATTATGGAAGTTGGTCTATAGCTGTATTGTTGTGTTATTGAGGCTGGTTCTATAGCTTTGTGATTGTATTATGTAGGCTGGCTCTATAGCTGTATGGTTGTATTATTAGTGAGGCAGTTTTTTTACCTGCAGCGTTGTATTATTGAGGCTGCGTTTATAGGTGTATGGTTGTATTATTGAGGCTGGTTCTGTGGCTGTATGGTTGTATTATTGCAGCTTTTTATACAGCTGTATGGTTGTAATAGTGAGGCTGGTGCTATTGCTCTACGGGTGTACTAATCTGCACGTCTCAAAATCGCTGTAGGATAGCAATTGTGTCCCAGAACTATATTCTGTGGTGGAACTATTCGGTAGAAGAGTACTTTTCGGTTGGATAATAAGATATCATCTGCGGCACACAACTTCGTTGCTCCGTTCGCCAAACCATAATAACGCATTTTTTTCATACCGCACATTTGACGTTTTCATTGACAGATAACCCGATGGAGACAAACACATGACAAATCAAGTCTGCAATAAATCATTTGTTAAATACTTCAAGTCCTGTTCACCCAGGGGCGGGTCTTGAACAGACTTATGAAGTTATGATAAGGCTCTGGTCTTCCGGTGTCCCTAAAAAAAAAGAGTTCTCATAAGAAGCACTAAACAAAAAAAATTTTTAAATAAAAAAAAAATGATTACTTAAAAATTGTTTACCTTGATGCGTCCAAAACTAAAAATCCTCCCCCAGAGTCCTTTCTTGTCCCTACCGCTGCTGCTGTATCGGCTGTTTTCTGATCTGGGGCTGACCTTCTTCTTCTTCTTGGTCCCGTTCGTACAGCATAATTCCATACTACTCTACATTAAGTATATGTATACTGACGGGTATATCCGATTTGATGAACACAACAGTAGGACTCTTCTCCTCATTGGACCGGTTAGAAAACACACGCGCTCTGAATGGTGAGCCGCTTACTATATCTGACAACTCACAACTACAACACTGCAACAACAAACATGACCGGAAATTACAAACTTCTAATTTAGTTGAAATCCAAAATGGAGGGAATAATTATGAAATTCACACTCGAAAAAATCGAGGTAGTTAGAACGTATAAGTTTGTCTTGGCGATGAAAATCAGAGGCTTGTTAGTGTGACCGTATTCAAGAAATATGTACATCCATTCAGAATAACACATTGAAATCAAATATTGGCGATTGTTCAATGCGATAAAAAGTTCATCGCGACACCAGAAACCCTCTTATAAAGCTGAGTTGTTGAGTCCGTAGACTCATCGGATCTTCACATTTCGCCCATTTCATAAAAAATAGTTTCCGCGGGGGAAAAAAGAATGAAATGATAACAGCCACGCGAAGAACAACCGTTATCCACCAGCGGATCTGCCGTGAATGAATATCAATGGACACTGGACAGTGTTGGAATGCCTGCAGCAACCGCTCACAAACCCATTGTTTATGGAAATGTGCTCATGAAGGCCTGGACCGTGACATCCAGGTTGTTTTTTTACGGATATGTGCGCGTGGAACAGATGTTACGGATGGTTGTAAAAAAGTGAACACGTACGGGTGTAGTTCACCAGCTCCAGGCTTGTGCCGGTTGATTGTAATCGGTGAAGGTGGAGAGTGGCCGTTCTTTGAATTTGATGAGAAGCTTGTGAACGCCAGCACACGAGTTATGGAGTTAACACATTCGTATGTGTGTGGCGCAGTATCGGAGAGCACGTGTACACATAGGGCTAATAGTGAATGTGCACCGATATTTAATGGGTTGTAATGTATTGATATATTGATATATATATATAAATATATATATAGACAGAGTTTATCCTTACTGCAAATACTTCACTCCTCTACGTCACTCTCCTCTGCTATACAGTACGCAAACACAGCCTAGTATTTTTCGACTAATCAAAGCTTCGGCACACAGTCGCATCAGTTACCGTGGCTTAAGACTACGCCCGGTCCATGAAAGCTGTCGTACTTCAAATTTGACAAAGTCGTAACAGGCGTCTAGAATTTCACAAGGTCGAACTCTCAACACCGGGTGTTTTAAATCCACAACAAACACCGGGTGTTTAAATCCGCGAAATCTAGAAGCACAATCCGAAGTCGAAACAAACACTATTCCTTGAGCTGAATCCCAGATGAAAAGAAGAAACGTTTTGCAAGAAGCCTTGAGTGATTCTAGCTTCGATCTTCGACTAGAATCAAAATCAAAAGGCAATGCAGACCCGAGCTCACTTCTTTTCAAATCGAAAAATGGGAGACCACTCTCGACGCTTAAATTCTACTAAACGGTTGACCAGCAGACGTTAGCGTTTTAACTTGCGAACCGAAGGCGACTCAACAGGAATGTCGCTTTTGTTCGGGCGACGCCTCAAGGCAGGAGATCAAAGTTCAAGGCTGTAGATGAGTTCATAAAATGTTCAAGTTCATACGAACAAATTTAAGGAATTCTCCTGTTTGGAAGTTTTCAAATTAAGAGGAAAAAAACAAAAAAAAAGATTAAATCTGCTATCATTAAAACTTTGTCACAGTAATGCGCCGTGCTGTAGATCCACCAACGAGAACGAAACAATGGGGAACGATCCATATAGGGCTACCCCTAGACATGACGTCACAATCTCGGAGTGGTATTCATCGGAAAATGGTTTTTAGAAAAGATAAAGTTTTTTTTTCCTTGTAAAGAATTATTTTTGTAGCTATGCATTGATGACAGCGAAAGGGGGTGGGGGTGGTAGACAGCCGTACCATTTGACCTAGACCTCACCTAGACCACATACTCACCACCAGAGAAAGGGGTGGGGGTAGTTGACAGCCGTACCATTTGAACTAGACCTCACCTAGACCACATACTCACCACCAGAGAAAGGTGGTAGGGGGTGGTAGACAGCAGTACCATTTGACCTAGACCTCACCTAGACCACATACTCACCACCAGAGAAAGGTGGTGGGGGGTGGTAGACAGCCGTACCATTTGAACTAGACCTCACCTAGACCACATACTCACCACCAGAGAAAGGGGGTAGGGGGTGGTAGACAGCAGTACCATTTGAACTAGACCTCTCCTAGACCACATACTCACCACCAGAGAAAGGGGGTAGGGGGTGGTAGACAGCAGTACCATTTGAACTAGACCTCACCTAGACCACATAATCACCACCAGAGAAAAGTGGTGGGGGGTGGTAGACAGCCGTACCATTTGAACTAGACCTCACCTAGACCACATACTCACCACCAGAGAAAGGGGGTGGGGGGTGGTAGACAACCGTACCATTTGAACTAGACCTCACCTAGACCACATACTCACCACCAGAGAAAGGGGGTAGGGGGTGGTAGACAGCCGTACCATTTGAACTAGACCTCACCTAGACCACATACTCACCACCAGAGAAAGGGGGTGGGGGGTGGTAGACAGCCGTACCATTTGAACTAGACCTCACCTAGACCACATACTCACCACCAGAGAAAGGGGGTGGGGGGTGGTAGACAGCCGTACCATTTGAACTAGACCTCACCTAGACCACATACTCACCACCAGAGAAAGGGGGTGGGGGGTGGTAGACAGCAGTACCATTTGAACTAGACCTCACCTAGACCACATACTCACCACCAGAGAAAGGGGGTGGGGGGTGGTAGACAGCCGTACCATTTGAACTAGACCTCACCTAGACCACATACTCACCACCAGAGAAAGGGGGTGGGGGGTGGTAGACAGCCGTACCATTTGAACTAGACCTCACCTAGACCACATACTCACCACCAGAGAAAGGGGGTGGGGGGTGGTAGACAGCCGTACCATTTGAACTAGACCTCACCTAGACCACATACTCACCACCAGAGAAAGGGGGTGGGGGGTGGTAGACAGCCGTACCATTTGAACTAGACCTCACCTAGACCACATACTCACCACCAGAGAAAGGGGGTGGGGGGTGGTAGACAGCCGTACCATTTGAACTAGACCTCACCTAGACCACATACTCACCACCAGAGAAAGGTGGTGGGGGTGGTAGACAACCGTACCATTTGAACTAGACCTCACCTAGACCACATACTCACCACCAGAGAAAGGGGTAGGGGGGTGGTAGACAGCCGTGCCATTTGAACTAGACCTCACCTAGACCACATACTCACCACCAGAGAAAGGGGTAGGGGGTTGGTAGACAGCCGTACCATTTGAACTAGACCTCACCTAGACCACATACTCACCACCAGAGAAAGGTGGTGGGGGTGGTAGACAGCCGTACCATTTGAACTAGACATCACCTAGACCACATACTCACCACCAGAGAAAGGTGGTGGGGGTGGTAGACAACCGTACCATTTGACCTAGACCTCACCTAGACCACATACTCACCACTAGAGAAAGGCGGTGGGGGGTGGTAGACAGCCGTACCATTTGACCTAGACCTCACCTAGACCACATACTCACCACCAGAGAAAGGTGGTGGGGGTGGTAGACAGCAGTACCCTTTGACCTAGACCTCACCTAGACCACATACTCACCACCAGAGAAAGGTGGTGGGGGTGGTAGACAGCAGTACCATTTGACCTAGACCTCACCTAGACCACATACTCACCACCAGAGAAAGGGGGTAGGGGTGGTAGACAGCAGTACCATTTGACCTAGACCTCACCTAGACCACATACTCACCACCAGAGAAAGGGGGTAGGGTGTGGTAGACAGCCGTACCATTTGAACTAGACCTCACCTAAACCACATACTCACCACCAGAGAAAGGGGGTAGGGGGTGGTAGACAGCCGTACCATTTGAACTAGACCTCACCTAGACCACATACTCACCACCAGAGAAAGGTGGTGGGGGTGGTAGACAACCGTACCATTTGAACTAGACCTCACCTTGACCACATACTCACCACCAGAGAAAGGTGGTGGGGGTGGTAGACAGCCGTACCATTTGAACTAGACCTCACCTAGACCACATACTCACCACCAGAGAAAGGCGGTGGGGGTGGTAGACAGCCGTACCATTTGAACTAGACCTCACCTAGACCACATACTCACCACCAGAGAAAGGCGGTGGGGGGTGGTAGACAGCAGTACCATTTGACCTAGACCTCACCTAGACCACATACTCACCACCAGAGAAAGGCGGTGGGGGGTTGTAGACAGCCGTACCATTTGAACTAGACCTCACCTAGACCACATACTCACCACCAGAGAAAGGTGGTGGGGGTGGTAGACAACCGTACCATTTGAACTAGACCTCACCTAGACCACATACTCACCACCAGAGAAAGGGGGTGGGGGGTGGTAGACAGCCGTACCATTTGAACTAGACCTCACCTAGACCACATACTCACCACCAGAGAAAGGGGGTGGGGGGTGGTAGACAGCCGTACCATTTGAACTAGACCTCACCTAGACCACATACTCACCACCAGAGAAAGGGGGTGGGGGGTGGTAGACAGCCGTACCATTTGAACTAGACCTCACCTAGACCACATACTCACCACCAGAGAAAGGGGGTGGGGGGTGGTAGACAGCCGTACCATTTGAACTAGACCTCACCTAGACCACATACTCACCACCAGAGAAAGGGGGTGGGGGGTGGTAGACAGCCGTACCATTTGAACTAGACCTCACCTAGACCACATACTCACCACCAGAGAAAGGGGGTGGGGGGTGGTAGACAGCCGTACCATTTGAACTAGACCTCACCTAGACCACATACTCACCACCAGAGAAAGGGGGTGGGGGGTGGTAGACAGCCGTACCATTTGAACTAGACCTCACCTAGACCACATACTCACCACCAGAGAAAGGGGGTGGGGGGTGGTAGACAGCCGTACCATTTGAACTAGACCTCACCTAGACCACATACTCACCACCAGAGAAAGGGGGTGGGGGGTGGTAGACAGCCGTACCATTTGAACTAGACCTCACCTAGACCACATACTCACCACCAGAGAAAGGGGGTGGGGGGTGGTAGACAGCCGTACCATTTGAACTAGACCTCACCTAGACCACATACTCACCACCAGAGAAAGGGGGTGGGGGGTGGTAGACAGCCGTACCATTTGAACTAGACCTCACCTAGACCACATACTCACCACCAGAGAAAGGGGGTGGGGGGTGGTAGACAGCCGTACCATTTGAACTAGACCTCACCTAGACCACATACTCACCACCAGAGAAAGGGGGTGGGGGGTGGTAGACAGCCGTACCATTTGAACTAGACCTCACCTAGACCACATACTCACCACCAGAGAAAGGGGGTAGGGGGTGGTAGACAGCCGTACCATTTGAACTAGACCTCACCTAGACCACATACTCACCACTAGAGAAAGGGGGTAGGGGTGGTAGACAGCCGTACCATTTGAACTAGACCTCACCTAGACCACATACTCACCACCAGAGAAAGGGGGTGGGGGTGGTAGACAGCCGTACCATTTGAACTAGACCTCACCTAGACCACATACTCACCACCAGAGAAAGGGGGTGGGGGGTGGTAGACAGCAGTACCATTTGAACTAGACCTCACCTAGACCACATACTCACCACCAGAGAAAGTAGGTGGAAGGTGGTAGACAGCCGTACCATTTGAACTAGACCTCACCTAGACCACATACTCACCACCAGAGAAAGGGGGTAGGGGGGTGGTAGACAGCCGTACCATTTGAACTAGACCTCACCTAGACCACATACTCACCACCAGAGAAAGGGGGTAGGGTTGGTGGTAGACAGCAGTACCATTTGAACTAGACCTCATCTAGACCACATACTCACCACCAGAGAAAGGGGGTAGGGGGGTGGTAGACAGCAGTACCATTTGAACTAGATCTCACCAAGACCACATACTCACCACCAGAGAAAAAGGGGGTAGGGTTGGTGGTAGACAGCAGTACCATTTGAACTAGACCTCACCTAGACCACATACTCACCACCAGAGAAAGGGGGTAGGGGGGTGGTAGACAGCAGTACCATTTGAACTAGATCTCACCTAGACCACATACTCACCACCAGAGAAAGGTGGTGGGGGTGGTAGACAGCCGTACCATTTGACCTAGACCTCACCTAGACCACATACTCACCACCAGAGAAAGGTGGTAGGGGGTGGTAGACAACCGTACCATTTGAACTAGACCTCACCTAGACCACATACTCACCACCAGAGAAAGGTGGTAGGGGGTGGTAGACAGCCGTACCATTTGACCTAGACCTCACCTAGACCACATACTCACCACCAGAGAAAGGGGGTAGGGGGTGGTAGACAGCCGTACCATTTGAACTAGACCTCACCTAGACCACATACTCACCACCAGAGAAAGGGGGTAGGGGGGTGGTAGACAGCCGTACCATTTGACCTAGACCTCACCTAGACCACATACTCACCACAAGGTTTTCAACTTTCCTCAGATGAAAAATGAGGCTCTTTACAGCATTGAATAACAAATTACAATTATTTTTTGTTTAAATCTGAGATCTATTCCGATCATCTAATACAGAGGTCGTCAACCTCTTTTGGCTGTTACCAAACCTAAATGATCACCAATTAAGTCATTATTGTCACCAAGGGAGTTCATTTATCCGTCTCGTCGTCCAGGTTTTCTTGAACTCTCTAACCCAGTGGTCCCCAAATGGCGGTCCTTGGACTTGCACTGGTCTGCATGCCTACCGCTGCCGGTCCCCAAACCATGCCGGTCCCCATAACATAATATGTATTTTTAAATAGGAGTAAAAGTATACAAATAAATTATGCACCGGTCCCTGGTAAAATTTCGAAACTTGTTCACCGGTCCGCCAAACTTAAACGTTTGGGAACCACTGCTCTAACCGACCTGTCAATAGTTTCTGTACTCAAACTAAGTTGTTCGTAATGGTTTGAATGCATTCCCCCCTTCCACCCCCCCCCTACTCTTGTTCCATTCCATACAAATCCGTTGTTCAGTTTACGGGTCTCTAGGTGGTATTGCCCGAGATGTGAACGAGAGCAGATATTATGGGACACTTATCTTATCATTAAATTAACGGCCTGGTCTATGGGCAAAGACCAAATTAGTCTGCCTGACAATATCCCTGCATGTCGAGCTCTGTGGAAAGATAAAACCAATTGTTGGAGACGTGAGAAGGCAGGTCACTTGTCGCCTGCCATGTAAACGGGGGTCTTGTGGGGGGACTTTTAGACAGTTAGGTACGGCTTTTAGACAGTTAGGTACGGCTTTTAGACAGTTAGGTACGGCTTTTAGACAGTTAGGTACGGCTTTTAGACAGTTAGGTACGGCTTTTAGACAGTTAGGTACGGCATTTAGACAGTTAGGTACGGCTTTTAGACAGTTAGGTACGGCTTTTAGACAGTTAGGTACGGCTTTTAGAATGTTAGGTACCGCTTTTAGACAGTTAGGTACGACTTTTAGACAGTTAGGTACGGCTTTTAGACAGTTAGATACGGCTTTTAGACAGGTACGGCTTTTAGACAGTTAGGTACGGCTTTTAGACAGGTACGGCTTTTAGACAGGTACGCCTTTTTAGACAGGTACGGCTTTTTGACAGGTACGGCTTTTAGACAGTCAGGTACGGCTTTTAGACACTTAGGTAATGCTGTTGACACTTATACGGCTTGAGATACCCAGGTTCACTCAAGAAGAAATCAGCGATCAACTTTAGAGTTGAAACATCAGACCAACACTCATGTTTTTGTGTGTGTGTGTATATATATAATATGTGCGTGTGTGTGTATATATATAATATGTGTGTGTATATATATATATATATATATATATATATATATATATATATATATGTAGGGGGGAAAACAGCGATAAATTTTAGAGTTGAAAAATCAGACCAACACTCATGTTTTTGTGTGTGTGTGTATATATATAATATGTGTGTGTGTGTGTATATATATAATATGTGTGTGTATATATATATATATATATATATATATATATATATATATATATATGTAGGGGGGGGGTAATTTTTTATATCTGATTAAATTTTAAACATAAAATGGGTCATGACATGACATCTGCTATCACGATTGCTGGTGTCTATGACTCTTTCTGGGGTCTATGATGAGTGCTAGTGTCTATGACGGTTGCTGGTGTCTATGAAGATTGCTAGTGTCTATGACTCTTTCTGGGGTCTATGATGAGTGCTATTGTCTATGACGGTTGCTGGTATCTATGAAGATTGCTAGTGTCTATGACTCTTTCTGGGGTCTATGATGAGTGCTATTGTCTATGACGGTTGCTGGTGTCTATGAAGATTGCTAGTGTCTATGACTCTTTCTGGGGTCTATGGTGAGTGCTATTGTCTATGACGGTTGCTGGTGTCTATGACGAATACATGTGCATATGGTAATGATTGGTGTAGCAGTTTCCCGATCAGACCATGCAGTCACATTTTTAAATTGAGTAGGGAACAAAAGAAAAAGCGATATTTTTAAAAGATTTAATGTGTGTTAAACTTGGTAACGTGTGTGTTAAACTTTGTGACGTGTGTGTTAAACTTGGTGATGTGTGTGTTAAACTTGGTGACATTGGGTTAAAACTAATGACTTGTGGTACGTTGCACATGGTGAACCAAAATCCGACGCCTCTACCTCAAACTCAACGCCTTTACCCCACTAACCTAACACGTTTTCCCCACACACCCAATGCGTTAACCCCACACACCCAACGCGTTAAACCCACACACACCAACACCTTTACCCCACACACCCAACGCGTTCACCCCACACACCCAACGCATTTACCCCACACACACTACCAACTTTACCCCACACACACAAATCGTTTACCCCACACACCCAACACCTATACCCCACACACCAAACAGCTTTAACCCACACACCAAAAACATTTACCCCACACACCCAACACCTTTGCCACACACACCCAACGCCTTTACCCCACACCCAACACCTTTACTCAACACAACCAATAATTTTACCCCATGAACCCAACACCTTTACCCCACTCACCCAACGCCTTTACCACACACACCCAACGCGTTTACCACACACACCCAACACCTTTACCTCACACACCCAACGCGTTTATCCCACACACCCAACATCTTTACTCCACACACAAAACACATTTACCCAATACACCCAACACCTTTACCACACACACCCAACACCCGTACCCAACACAATCAATGCCGTTACCCCACTAACCCAACCCCTTTACCCCACACAACCAACGCGTTTACCCCACACCCAAAGCCTTTACCCGACACACCCAACAACTTTACCCCAATAACCTAACACGTTTTTCCCACACAACCAACACTTTTACCCCACACACCAAACGCCTTTACTCCACACACCCAACGCCCTGACCCCACACACCCTACACTTTTACCCCACACACCCAACGCGTTTACCCCTACACACCCAAATTCTTTACCCCACACACCAAACGTCCTTACCCCACACCAACACCTTCACACCACACACCAATCACATTTACCCCACACACCCAACGCCTTTAACCCACACACACCTAGACCTTTACCCTACACACCCAACGCGTTAACCCCACACACCCAACACCTTTAACCCACTCACCCAACGCGTTTTCCCCAACACACCCAACGCCTTTTCGCACACCTTAACCCACACACAAAAAACACATTTACCCCCCACACCCAACACCTTTACCCCACACACATAACACCTTTACCCCACACCCAACACCTTTACCCAATACACCCAAACACCTTTAACCCACACAACCAATACCTTTACCCCACTAACCCAACACCTTTGCCCCACACACCTAACGCGTTTGCCCCACACACCCAACGCCTTTATCCCACACACCCAACGCCTTTACCCCACACACCCAACGCCTTTACCTTACACACCCAACACGTTTACCCCACACACAAACCCTTTTATCCCTCACACCCAACACCTTTACCCCACACCCAACACCTTTACCCCACACCCAACACCTTTACCCCACACACCCAACTTCTTTACCCCTCACACCCAACGCGTTTCCCCCACACACCCGACATCTTTACCCCACACAACCAATGCCTTTACCCCACTAACCCAACAGCTCTTACCCCACACACCCACCGCCTGTAACCCACACACCACACGCCTTTACCCCACACACCCAACACGTTAACCCCACACACCAACCCCATTACCCCTCACACCTAACACCTTTACCCCACACCCAACACCTTTACCCCACACAACCAACGCCTTTACCCCACACACCCAATGCCTTTACCCCAAACACCAACCCTTTTACACCTCACACCTACCACCTTTACCCCACACCCAACACCTTTACCCCACACACCCAACACGTTAACCCCACACACCAACCCCATTACCCCTCACACCTAACACCTTTACCCCACACCCAACACCTTTACCCCACACAACCAACGCCTTTACCCCACACCCAACACCTACACATACCCAACGCCTTTACCCCACATACCCAACGCCTTTACCCCACACATCCAACGCCTTTACCCCACACACCCAACGCCTTTACCCCACACATCCAACGCCTTTACCCCACACATCCAACGCCTTTACCCCACACACCCAACGCCTTTACCCCACACATCCAACACCTTTACCCCACACACCCAACTAGATCATTTAGACCTCACACCTGACAACAGACTCCGCCTTCCTGAGGTGTTAAAAAAAAGTGGGGGGAAATGTGATCTTTGGTATCAATAAAACCTTCACAGTTTTGTGGTTTTCCAGACATTAAAAGTGCAAATAGTTAACCTTTTTTTTTCCTTAAAATCTAACTGTTCTATCTTTTCTACAAACAAAACTCGCCCCGTCCTTTGAGGCCTTTATTTCTCTCACCTCTGTCTCGAAGATTTTAGGCACATCTTGGAATAATATAAAAAAACAAAACCAAAAAAAAAAAAAAAATCCGGAATTTAGCTGTTATCAAAACGAGGTCAAGGACAATTTACTGGGTGTTTTATGTTTATTTAACTCCATAAAAAAAAAAAAAAAAAAAAAAACCAAAAAAAAAAAAAAAATCCGGAATTTAGCTGTTATCAAAACGAGGTCAAGGACAATTTACTGGGTGTTTTATGTTTATTTAACTCCATAAAAATGTCACGAGGGGTTCGTCCATATATAATGTAGGAGAAAGGAGGGGGGTGGGAGGGGAGGTGGGAATGACGGGTGAACTAGGAGAGAGTTCGTTCGGGTTGTAATGAGTTGTGATGTGTTCGATGGGTTGTGATGTGTTACGATGTGTTGTGGTGTGTTGCGATGTTTTTTGATGTGTTGTGATGGGCTGTGATGTTTTGTGGTGGTTTGCAATGTTTTGTGATGTGTTGTGATGTGTTGTGATGGGCTGTGATGTGTTGTGATGGGCTGTGATGTGTTGTGATGGGCTGTGATGTGTAGTGATGGGCTGTGATGTGTTGTGATGTGTTGTGATGGGTTATGATGTGTTGTGATGCTTTGTTATGTGTTGTGATGTGTTGTGATGTGTTGTGATGTGGTGTGGTGTGTTCCGATGTTTTGTGGTGTTTTGCAATGGTTTGTAGTCTGTTGTGATGTGTTGTGATGTGTTGTGATGTGTTGTGATGTGATGTGTTGTGATGTGTTCAGATGTGTTGTGATGTGTTGTGATGTGTTGTGATGTGTTATGATGTGTTGTGATGTGTTGTGATGTGTTGTGATGTGTTGTGTTGTGATGGATCGATGGGTTGCCAGGGAAAAGATGGCGATCAAAGTAGCGGTGATAAAACCCGGCAAACATTTTTGTTGTTGATGCAAATTTAAAGATGTCAGTGTTATAGATGTCAATGTTATAGATGTCAGTGTTATAGATGTCAATGTTATAGATGTCAATGTTATAGATGTCAATGTTATAGATGTCAGTGTTATAGATGTCAATGTTATAGATGTCAGTGTTATAGATTTCAATGTTATAGATGTCAGTGTTATAGATGTCAATGTTATACATGTCAATGTTATAGATGTCAATGTTATAAATGTCAATGTTATAGATGTCAATGTTATAGATGTCAATTTTATAGATGTCAATGTTATAGATGTCAGTGTTATAGATGTCAATGTTATAGATGTCAGTGTTATAGATGTCAATGTTATAGATGTCAGTGTTATAGATGTCAATGTTATAGATTTCAGTGTTATAGATGTCAGTGTTATAGATGTCAATGTTATAGATGTCAATGTTATAGATGTCAATGTTTTAGATGTCAATGTTATAGATGTCAATGTTATAGATGTCAATGTTATAGATGTCAGTGTTATCGATGTCAATGTTATAGATGTCAATGTTATAGATGTCAATGTTATAGATGTCAGTGTTATAGATGTCAATGTTATAGATGTCAGTGATATAAATGTCAGTTTTATAGATGCTAATGTTATAGATGTCAATGTTGTAGATGTCAGTGTAATAGATGCCAATGTTATAGATTTGAATGTTATAGACGTCAGTGAAATAGATGCCAATGTTATAGATGTCAGTGTTATAGATGTCAATGTTATAGTTGTCAGTGTTATAGATGTCAATGTTATAGATGTCAGTGTTATAGATGTCAATGTTATAGATGTCAGTGTTATAGATGTCAATGTTATAGTTGTCAATGTTATAGATGTCAATGTTATAGATGTCAATGTTATAGATGTCAGTGTTATAGATGTCAATGTTATAGATGTCAGTGTTATAGATTTCAATGTTATAGATGTCAGTGTTATAGATGCCAATGTTATACATGTCAATGTTATAGACGTCAGTGTAATAGATGCCAATGTTATAGATTTGAATGTTATAGACGTCAGTGAAATAGATGCCAATGTTATAGATTTGAATGTTATAGACGGCAGTGAAATAGATGCCAACGTTATAGATTTGAATGTTATAGACGTCAGTGAAATAGATGCCAACGTTATAGATTTCAATGTTATAGATACGAATGCCATAGATTCACAACCAAATCAAAATGTAGTTTTCACTGGTTGGCATACACTAACGTGGGCATAGGTATGAACCATAATTATTATACGCAGGTAGTTGTAGTGGCTAAGCGCATAGGTGGGTGATACTGGTGGGTGTATACGTAAACAAGTGGCCCATCTAGGATTAGTACCTGCCCGGGCGTGCCAAAATTTTGCCACTCCATCTACGAAAAATCTCTGCTGTTGGCAGCCAATTTTGCACCACCCCTCTCACTCCCTTCCAGGGGCCAGGGTATATACAGGGCCGGCCCTAACAATTGCTATGGCCTATGCGAAACGGATTGCGCGGGGCCCAGTGTGGGTAGGGGTAAGGATAATAAGTGAAAATTTAGATTTTGTATTAGAAAAAAAAGTGCGGGGCCGCATAGGTTGCAGAGGCCTAAGGCCGGCCCTGGGTATATATATTGTCGCAAATAAACACAAAAAAAATCGTGCATTTGTGAAGCTGTTCAGCTGTCTAAATTGATACGTCTTAATTACAAAGATCTTGATCTCACCCAGCGAACATTGACATATGTTTGATTGTTTGCACCTGGCCTTTCTTTTGTGGTGCAGCGTGAAATCAGGTCAGTTACAACAATACACAATAACCTGTTAAAAACTCAGAGGTGGCGACACTAGGGGCAACACCTTGTTTTGGGATCATGGCGACGTCGGATCCCCATTGTAAAATGATAATTTCCGTGACGCCCATGAGATGTGACACATTAACATGTCCCAGCGAGACGGACGGCAACTGTGATGTGTGGTCCAACCATCTACCAGGCGCGTCTTTCGGCAACATGGTTTATGCACATCGATCGTGCGTTGCGCAACGTTGATGGAAAACATTGAAGTGCGGCTGAGCTAGCGTTGTGCCGTTGTATTGTAGGCAAGGGGTGCTACATAGGCAAGTGGTTGGTACACAGGCAAGCGGTGGCACATAGGATAGTCAGGAGCTCATAGGCAAATGATGGCATATAGGCAAGTGATGATATATAGGCAAGTTGGGGCACATAGGAAAGTGGGTGGTACATAGGCAAGTGGTTGGTACATAGGCAAGCGGTGGCACATAGGCTAGTGGGAGGGGGGGCTCATAGGCAAATGATGGCACATAGGCTAGTGATGTATATCGGCAAGTAGGGGCAAATAGGAAAGTGGGTGGTACATAGGCAAGAGGTGGTACATAGGCGAGAGGCGGTACATAGGGGAGTGGTGGTACAAAGGAAATTGGTGGCACATAGGTAAGTGTTTGTACATAGAAGGATATAGAATCACTACAGCTGTTTTCACTGGTGATAAATCAGATATGGTGTTTACTGACGCGTGACCTATTTATACTTCCTAAGCCAGCGGCGGACTCTATGAGACTTATCGCTGGGGGTGCGGGAAAAAAAGAGATTGGTGGGAGTGGGGGAGGGCGAAATTATATGTTTTCAATGTTATGCAAATGCAACAACAACAAAAAAAAGAAAAGAAAATTTTAAAAAAAATATTTATTTCCTACATTGGCAGACCTATTCCATATGGCGAGTTCTACGAAAGTGAGTTATTTACAGTTTTATTTAATCCACAACGTCTGTCCCTGTACGTTAGCTTGAATTTTAAATGGAAAATACAGAAACAGAGCGTCGTGTATCGAAAGACCAGTACTCTCCCCTGGCATTTCTAAGAGACGAAAACAGATAGATCAGTTTTTCTCAAACTTTTACGTTTGTCGGACGGTAGGACAAGTTTCCAAATTGCTCCAGGTAACGGCAGCAGATTTATTAATTATATTTTCCTTTTTATTTGACTATAAATAGTCATGTTGTGTGGACCGGCAACTTGGGGCGCACAGATCGGCTATGGAAGGCTCCCAGACCGGCAACGAAAGGCTCAGATACCGGCAATGAAAGGCTCACATACCGGCAATAAAATGCTCACAGACCGGCAACAAAAGGCTCACAGACAGGCAACAAAAGGCTCACAGACTGGCAACAAAAGGCTCACAGACTGGCAACAAAAGGCTCACAGACCGGCAACAAAAGGCTCACAGACTGGCAACAAAAGGCTCACAGACCGGCAACAAAAGGCTCACAGACCGGCAACAAAAGGCTCACAGACCGGCAACGAAAGCGTCGCGGAATCCTGCACCAGAGTATATACAGTAAGGCGATGTAAACATCCAGGAAACTTTCTGGCGTACAGCTCCGCCTTGCAAAGAATTTTTTAAGGCGTACGCCTACTAGCTGTTAAGTGAGTCGATGTAAAACGATAACCTCAAATGTCATTGCAATAAAGCCCATTTGTAACTAAACCAATTATGTGTTTTTTCTCCTCACTGTTATCGACCTGTCGCCCAGGTGAGAGTACATTTATACAGCGCATTACAAACGACCTGGGAGCGAGAAACGGGGATTCTAGCCAACAGGTGGCTTCAATGAGTCAACCACGCCCCCCACCCCCACGCCCTCTCCACGCGCGACCCCCACCCCACCCCCCAACCCCCACCAGTGACGACGGTAGAGAATTGACCTGGGCATCACACATCAACAACAAGACCGTTTAGCCGGAATAAACCGTCACATGCGGTGAGTGGGGCTGTTGACTTGTGTGATGGATTGCCGTGTTTGACCGGCGGCCGGAAGGGCACCGAACTGAACTCGGGATGGGGGAGGCCTTCCCAGATCTGGACTCGGTTGGGGGTGGCATTCTAAGATCTGGACACAGAATGGGTGTGGTAGTCTAAGATCTGGACTCGGAGTGAGGGTGGCATTCTATGATCTGGACTCGGGTGAAGGTGGTATTCTAAGAACTGGACTCGGAGTAAGGGTGGTAGTCTAAGATCTGGACTCGGGTAAGGGTGGTATTCTAATATCTGGACTCGGAGTAAGGGGGGCATTCTAAGATCTGGACTTGGAGTAAGGGTGGCATTCGAAGATCTGGACTCGGAGTAAGGGTGGCATTCTATGATCTGGACTCGGAGTAAGGGTGGCATTCTAAGATCTGGACGCCTAACGCGGATGGCAATCCAAAATCTGGACTCAGATCGGCGATGGAATTCCCAGAACTTAACTCTAAAAGTGAAAGGTTTTGAAATAAGCATAGAATGTGTTAAACACTGGTTTTGATGGCGTCGCTAGAATAAGACAACTATACCCTACGTTATCAAAAAAAAAAAAAAAAAAAAAAAAAAGTCTGCTCTATAGTATCAAAGACATCAGTGCATCAATAAGAACTTCAAAGGTCTTTGTACTTGCTAAGATGATCTGTTCTATGCTCTAAAGGAAACAAAGTTAGCATCGCATGTATATATGTGGATGCATATTATGCATATAGCCAATGTCCTGCGGCTGTCCGGATATTATTATGGCCATTAAAAGCAGCGTCATCAAAATTATAAGTGGGCAATGATGTACTGCAAGAGACGACATCGTGTTTGAGATAAATTCGTGGATGTTGGTCGTAGTTTCAACACAAAGAACAGTTTTATGTTGCAGTGTGCAGCCCTGTGCACTTCATTGGAGATGGGATCATTCTTTCAGAGACATTGATCAGTACAAGAGCTCATTCATATGTCCCAGCGTCACTGGTAAATGACACATTCTCACTGATCTATGACGCCGTCTCACTAATCTATGACTTAGTCTCACTGATCTTCGACACAGTCTCACTAATTGATGACATGGTCTCACAGATCTATGAAACACTCTCATTACAACTGTGCATGTACAAGTGAGAGCTGTTTCAGTTTAGTACAGTGGTCGGCAAATCGCAGCTCGCGAGCCACATGCGGCTCTTTTGCGCCCTGAGTGCAGATCGGCCCTCCGGCCACATATCAGCTTTGACTCCGAAAAACATGCTTCTTTACTGGTTCTTGAAAAGAAATTTGGCTCTCAATAAATAAATGACATTAAAAGTCGTCCTCCGGATATTTTGGCTCTTTTGACTAACGGGTTTGCCTACCGCTGGTTTAGAGTGTTCGAAATTATTCCAGTTAACGGTTGGCCGCTAGTCATTGTTTGGGATTTTGTTAAAGATCAATATATTGGAGTTTTATTACCCAAAGTGAGAAACACTTGCAGCTCCGGTACCAGACGTTGGGGACCTCTGAGAGTAGTCATTACGGTTAGAATGGGTAAATAGGAGACATGATCTCTAGTGATCATTTTGAAAAAAAAAAAAACACCAAAAAATGAAGTAGTTGAAAAGGAGATAACGTTTCTGTGAATTCACGTGACAACGGATGATGAAGTATCCATTATTATAACATAAGGAAGTCGATACAAATACGTCTTCAGTATGACATGGTGACAGCGATGAGACATGGTGACAGCGATATGACATGGTGACAGCGATATGACATGGTGACAGCGATATGACATGGTGACAGCGATATGACATGGTGACAGCGATATGACATGGTGACAGCGATATGACATGGTGACAGCGAAAAGACATGGTGACAGCGATGTGACATTGAGACAGCGATATGACATGGTGACAGCGATATGACATGGTGACAGCGATATGACAAGGTGACAGCGATATGACATGGTGACAGCGAAAAGACATGGTGACAGCGATGTGACATTGAGACAGCGATATGACATGGTGACAGCGATATGACATGGTGACAACGATATAACATGGTGGCAGCGAATAACATAGTGAGAGCGATATGTCATGGTGACAGCAATATGACGTGGTGACAGCAATATGACATGGAAAAAGCAATATGACATGGTCACAGCAATATGACATGGTGAAAGCAATATGACATGGTGGCAGCGATATGACATGGAGACAGCGATATGACATGGTGACAGCGATATGTCATGGAGACAGCGATATAACATGGTGACAGCGATATGTCATTGAGTCAGCGATATGACATGGTGACAGCGATATGTCATTGAGACAGTGATATAACATGGTGACAACAATATGTCATGGAGACAGCAATATGACATGGTGACAGCGATATGTCATTGAGACAGCAATATGACATGGTGACAGCGATATGTCATTGAGACAGCAATATGACATGGTGACAGAGATATGTCTTTGAGACAGCAATATGACATGGTGACAGCGATATGTCGACAGAAACGCCACGCAGTAAATTTTTTTAGCACGAATGCGCACCAAAAGGAAACACATCTAAACGGAATCATGGGAGAAGGAAGCAGTCAGCGGCGTATTCTAATGTGGGAAAAGAGAGGGCGTCACGCGGCCCTCTATGGCTGCAAGTGTTCTTAGCTATTTAAGGGTCCCAAAATTGTGATGGGGAAAACTTATTAGGGGGGGGGGCACAAAACCGAATAGTGCCATCAGGACCAATGTAGTCGGATATACTGGTCGGTTCTTTAGGTGTATTGGAGTGTATTGGTGAGTAGTGTATGTGTATTGGAGTGTACTGGTGAGTAGTGTATGTGTATTGGAGTGTACTTGTGAGTAGTGTATGCGTATTGGAGTGTACTGGTGAGTAGTGTATGTGTATTGGAGTGTACTGGTGAGTAGCTTATGAAATGCAGATATTATGTTCACAGTAAACCGCCTGATTTTCTTCATGTCTTCTTCTTCTATATCTTAAGGGCCCACAATCAATGTATTGATCATTTTTGGCTCCTATGCATGTAGATGGGATTTGCAATCATGTACAGATTTTGAGAAAAAAATCGGAATCGGTTAAAATATTTGCTTATTTTTTTGTTCCTCCTCACATCACTGCGTCACTGAAGATACATACTGTAATGTTAGGAGACGAAGAAACAAAATGTAAAAAAGATGTTAAAATACAATGTAATTGTAGGTGATGTAGAAACATAATGTAATGTTAGGAGATGTAGAAAACTGCAATGTTAGGAGATGTAGAAAATTGCAATGTTAGGAGATGTAGAAAACTGCAATGTTAGGAGATGTAGAAAATTGCAATGTTAGGAGATGTAGAAAACTGCAATGTTAGGAGATGTAGAAAACTGCAATGTTAGGAGATGTAGAAAACTGCAATGTTAGGAGATGTAGAAAACTGCAATGTTAGGAGATGTAGAAAACTGCAATGTTAGGAGATGTACAGTTGCTTAAACATCGTTGATCCCTGCACTATGTTTGGATTGTATGGATATCTGGTCGAAGATATTTATATTGTAGTAGGCCTAAACCTCTTTGTACATTCAGAGTTGGTGGGTGGAGAAAGAGTGAGCTAGAGATTAAGAGATTAAATTAGAGAAAGATAAAGAGATATATATATATATATATATATATATATATATATATATACATAGAGCGAGAGAGAGAGAGAGTGAGAAAGAGAGAGAGAGAGAGAGAGAGAGAGAGAGAGAAAGATATGGATGCGACGAAAAATCAATAAGGAAACATTAAATGTTTCCTTATTCAAATTTTGAAAAAAATAGATAATTTGCTAGGGACAAAAGGCCAGAGAAATAGAAAGAATCAGATGGAGATATTTTGCTAGAANAGAGAGAGAGATAGAGATAAAAATAGAAAGAGAGAAAGAGATATATATATATATATATATATATATATATATATATATATATATATATACATAGAGCGAGAGAGAGAGAGAGTGAGAAAGAGAGAGAGAGAGAGAGAGAGAGAGAGAGAGAAAGATATGGATGCGACGAAAAATCAATAAGGAAACATTAAATGTTTCCTTATTCAAATTTTGAAAAAAATAGATAATTTGCTAGGGACAAAAGGCCAGAGAAATAGAAAGAATCAGATGGAGATATTTTGCTAGAAAGAAACAGATAGTTGTCTTTTTTCGCTATGACACGAACAATGTTGTACCAATCAATAACGCTGTAAGCTATATATATATATTGTAAGACGTGACTTTGTGCCTAAGGTCGGTATGAGAACGTTATTCTAAGGCTACACATTCAGTGGAATATATGTTAATAATGGGTAAGGCCAAATATTTAAATCATCTAAATTATTATGTAAATGTGGTTGAAATACATTATGGGAATATCATAGGAGTGTGTGACAACATCAGTGGCTTATAAACCTCATATCTCAATATAGTGATTTTTTTTTACTCTAAAGCTCATAGCCCACAAAGTGATTGTATTTCCACTAAACTCACGGCCCACAATTTGATTGTTTTCCCACTAAACTCATTGCCCACAAAGTGATTGTATTCCCACTAAACTCATTGCCCACAAAGTGATTGTATTCCCACTAAACTTACGGCCCACAATTTGATTGTATTCCCACTAAACTCACGGCCCACAAACTGATTGTATTCCCACTAAACTTACGGCCCACAAACTGATTGTATTCCCACTAAACTCACGGCCCACAAACTGATTGTATTCCCACTAAACTCACGGCCCACAAACTGATTGTTTTCCCACTAAACTCACTGCCCACAAAGTGATTGTATTCCCACTAAACTCATTGCCCACAAAGTGATTGTATTCCCACTAAACCCATGGCCCACAAACTGATTGTATTCCCACTAAACCCATGGCCCACAAACTGATTGTATTCCCACTAAACCCATGGCCCACAAACTGATTGTATTCCCACTAAACCCATGGCCCACAAACTGATTGTATTTCCACTAAACTCACGGTCCACAAAGTGATTGTATTCCCACCAATCCCATGGCCCAGAATGATAGTTGAACGGTCGCGTATGACTCCGCTTCTTCTCAAGAAGGAAAGCAGCCCGTTATAATTACGGGTTTACTTCCAAGAGCTGATTAATCCTGGGCAATCCTAGGAAGACCTTATCCTCACATCTACCACTGTTTTTTGAGTGAGTAACTTAAACTACTTTAATGTCATTTTATTTTTTTTTTTTTTGCACACTTACAAACATACAAACACAAGCACACACAAAATTTACCGTGGGCAAATACTCTCGCACACACACTCACTCACTCACACATACTGTTACACACTGGCTTCTAATATGAGAAATTAATCTCCTATTTTAATTTTAATTGGCTCGTTGTAAACAGTGCCTAACAAAGGACGATACCATAGAGTCAACAATATTAAAGATACGACACCCAAAACAGTTTCTAGTTACAATTAATATGATTTAATAAGTATTAATGTAATTATAAAAGAAAAGAAATATCATTACAAATCATCAACTTACAGTATGGTAGATCATGTACCGGTACACAGTTAACACAGAATAATGTGCCCATGAATAATGATGAAATGCGAAATAAACACATATATAAGGACACAAAGAATAATACACGTCTCGTGAAGTTAATAAAAGCTATCTGAATCTCCGTCTCTTTGAGCATTTAGCTCCATTTGTTTGAGCTTCAGTTGGAGCTCCATACTAGATCATGCGGTTGTGTGACTGAGGCCAGTTCGTCTTCAGGCAACACCTCCTCATCCATTAAGTGGTCGATGATCATATCTCATATGGTCTTTTTTTACAGCCGAATGAGCTACATTTATTCTTAAATTTTTAGCAATGGAAAATAGCTTCTTTATAGAACATTTGTCTAATGCTTCAACTGATGGGTTTTCAACATCAAAATCCATTTTGACACAGGCAAAATATAACACTAATTTTTATAAAAAAATTAAGCTTAGTGCACACACTAATCTAATTGGATTTAAAGAAAAATTGTAACCAGCTCTGTTGTTGGTATCGTAAAATGGTATCGTGTACTAAATTTAGTTTCAGTATTTTAAAGTAAACAGTGGGTCTATATCCACAAACAAACACTCAATGTATTATTGGTGTAATTAAAATTATTGATTCAAATTATCCTCGGAAGAGCCCACAATTTGTTGAAATTGGGGACTAATGAAAATTAAAATATGGATAGGAACTGTTTACAACGAGCCAAATAAAATTAAAAATAGGAGATTAATTTCTCATGTTACACACTCACATACACACAGACGCACTCAACTCCTACAGACACACTCACTCACACTCACCCCCGCCACACACACAAACACACACACACTACTCGAATACACAAACAATTCATTTCAGTGTCCCTAGGAGGACCCATCGATTACCCTACAACGTGCTAGTCCTCAAACAATGCCCCTTACAAATAGGTGATAATTCTTTGCTCGCATGTGTGGGCGTCGGGTCAGTGCCATGCAAGAAAGGGCTGCAAGTTAGGCGTGTTGAGGGTGGGGGTGGGGGCGGGGGAGGGGGGGCGGATGTTCCATAAGGCCAATAGCAATTTTGAGGAGTTAGACAGGATGTTTCATTATTAATTGAGCCGTTAAAATGTGATGGGTGGGGGTATGATAGGTGGGGGTATGATGGGTGGGTGTATGATGGGTGGGGGTATGATGGGTGGGTGTATGATGGGTGGGGGTATGATGGTTGGGGGTATGATTGGTGGGGATATTATGGTGGGGGATGATGGGTGGGGGTATGATTGGTGGGAGTATGATGGTGAGGGTATGATTGGTGGGGATATTATGGTGGGGTATGATGGGTGGGGGTATGATTGGTGGGAGTATGATGGTGGGGGTATGATGAATGGGGTATGATGGTTGGGGGGTATGACCGGGGCGTTTTAATATTGAGTACCTATTTCCAAGCCGAGTATCGGCGTGTGATGGTGGTAGTAAACAAATGTTGTGTGTTATAATGCTAACAGATTAGTAAACATAAGTTAAGGGAAATGACAACGCTTGATATATGGAAACGGTTTGAGCTAATGATTCTCTGCACTCTATTCGTATCATTGTTTTTATGAAATCTATTGGTCAATTCAATACTGCTCTTTTCCTTAAGTATTATTTTGTAAATGATATAAAAAAGGGGTACGGTGGTGAGACAATTACAACAACGCAAACTACAACAATTACAAGTAAAACAAAAACAACAACTACAACAAGTAAAAAAGCAACAAAAACTACAACGATTTCAACAACAACTAGAACAACAACTACTACAACAGCTACTATAACAACTGCAGCAACAACAACAGCTACAAATACGACAACAACTGCTGCTGATGTCGCTGCTGATCCAATTAATTGCATCTACCACACACGTGAATATCGCAAATGAAACTAAATGCCTCAAGTCTTGATCGTAAATTGATATCTGATTTTGAGCAGTTGTCGTTAATGTCTTACTCACGCTGTGTTATCAGTAAACAAAAGAAAAGTAGCAATCAAACGACGATAACTCCATTCAACCCAGTTTGAGTTAAGTTATCGCTGTAGTTTCATGTTGGCCTATACTACGACCGACGTCATCAAGCTAATGCCAAATATCCCCCCCCCAAAAAAAAACTCACGGCCCAGTCATGGCCTTATATCGCGAATCGAGCCCATAATATGAGCTCATGTGACATGTGACGCAATGTTTTCAACCTTTCACTAATATCGCCAGTCGAGCCCATAATATCTGCTCACGTGACACGTGACGCAACGTTTTCAACCCTTCACTACGAGGTGTGAGTGAGCCGCGCATATCTCACATGGTGGTCTCGTGTGTCGATGGAGACTTAAAATACCGCCCCAACTTCAAAGCTTGCCATATGTTCATGAAGAACTGACTTAATGTGCTGACCTGGTCACGTTCCAATGTGTCTGTGGACAACAGCTGACCAACTGCTGACAGCGCCACACCCCGACATAACGCACACAGCGGTATAACTCGAAATAGATCGATCACTTCATTGCGTATGTATCCCCCAGAAATCGAACACTCACAATCACAACACTATCATTGAACCACCACACGGTGAATGTAAATCCTCTTGAGTTCTGATCTCCTCATCGATGTATCGAACACTTCCTAAAATCCAATCAAAAATGTATCTCAACGTAAAAAGATATTCGATCACATTATATTTTGTTTGTAAACAAACAAATTTTTTTTTTTAAATGTCTATCCGTGTGTCTAAATATTTTCTGAGACAAACAGGAGAAAGTTATTTAGTCGTACTCCGCCTCACAGAGAGAGAGAGAGAGAGAGAGAGAGAGAGAGAGAGGAGCCATACAAGACCCCGCGACACACACACAACAGTGGCAGGTAGAGTAGTAGAGCCATACTGATCGCTATCGCCACTGTCAGGTCACGACGGTAGGATCTGTTGGCACACTGAGGGGCGGTGATTTTGCGCTCGCTCAATTTCAATTTGGCGGGGTTCCCCCCGCCCCCCCCCCCGTACGCGAAAAGAGCGAGGAACAGGGGTGGACGATGGAGGAAAACTGCAAAAGTGGAATGGTCTTTGTTGTTGTAGGAGTACGGGACGCCGGTGATGCAAGAAGTTTTTTTTTTTTTTTTTTATACTCTCTAACACAGCGTGCACAGCCGAGGAGTGTATTGATTTTGTTGAATGCATCTCTTGCATCAGTAGACTAGCCAATGACAGGGGCGCAACCTGCTTCAGCCACACGCAAGGACTCACTTTTATTTTGTTGTTCAATTCACCTCAAATGTCTTGATCGTATTAATATTTTCTGGCTAAAGTTCTTTGTTTTGTGTTGTTGGCGACAGCATAATTGAGATTTAACTCGTCGCTTACTCACTCATTACTCACACCCGTGGATCACGCTACCACGCAAATTACACTTACACCAAGAAACCGTTTAACTTATTCTCTACCTGGCCCCTATCGTTAAAAATAAAACATCGGCGAGACGTGGAGTCGGGGTAGTTAGATGCCCTGCATCAGCTGTATTTGTCTGGATTCGCCAGAGCACAAATTATAACTTTACATACCCCTTTGCTTCAATTCAACTAGATGTTCAATAAATGTGGCTTTATGCTATTAGCTCATCGATGAATGTTCCCATTAAGTTACATATGTATTGATTCCATTAAGTTATATATGTCATTTTTTTCCATTAAGTCACACATGTAATGTTCCCATTAAGTCACACATGTAATTTTTCCATTAAGTCACACATGTAATGTTCCCATTATGTCACACATGTAATTTCCCATTAAATCACACATGCAATGTTCCCATTAAGTCACACATGTAATGTTCCAATTAAGTCACATATGTAATGTTCCCATTAAGTCACACAGGTAATGTTCCCTTTTAGTCACACATGTGATGTTCCCATTAAGTCACAAATGTAATGTTCCCATTAAGTCACACATGTAGTGTTCCCATTAAGTTCCACATGTAATGTTCCCATTAAATCACACATGTAATGTTCCCATTAAGTCAAACTTGTAATGTTCCCATTAAGTCACACATGTAATGTTCCCATTAAGTCACACATGTTATGTTCCCATTAAGTCAAACTTGTAATGTTCCCATTAAGTCATACATGTAATGTTCCCATTAAGTCACATATGTAATTTTCCCATTAAGTCACACATGTAATTTTCCCATTAAGTCGCACATGTAATTTTCCCATTAAGTCTCACATGTAATGTTCCCATTAAGTCACACATGTAATGTTCCCATTAAGTCACACATGTAATGTTCCCATTAAGTCACACATGTAATGTTCCCATTATGTCACACATGTAATGTCCCCATTATGTCACACATGTAATGTTCCCATAAAGTGACACCTGGAATGCTTCCGATAAGTGACACAGTTCATCAAAGTGCTGGCTAATCTTATCCCAATGTGTAAATCCTGTTCTCTGTCTGACTACGTCTAACGTAACATTAAAGAATCAATTGACGCGCTTGCTTTTAATTGAAAATGATTTTCTGATCAAAGAGGAATTGCCATGCGAAGAGCGGCTTGTAAGAAGATGCACCAAGACGAAAGTTGTGCAAAATGCCTCCTTTAGCAAACATAAAAAAAAAAAATTCATGAGTAATGCTGATAAGAAAAATGTTAAGATACAATTATAAGATAAAATGGTAAGATAAAATTTATAAGATAAAATAATGAGATAAAATGATAAGATAAAACTATACGTTGAAATGATAAGGTAATATGGTAGGATAAAATGATATGATAAAATGATAAGATACAACGCTAAGATAAAATGAAAAAATGGAAATTAAATAAACTTTAAGCATACAAAATAGGAATTAATTAACAGCCCCTCCCCCCTCCCCCCCTTTTTTTTTTCTTCCTTTCTTATTGCTTATTTTATTTGTATATATTTTTTCTTTCCTTTTTTTCTTTCTTTTTTCTTTCTTTGTAAAACAAATTTAAACAGCACCATAGCAGTCCCCAGATAATCAGAGAACGGTTTAAAAGTACAATGTTACAGTCTTGACCCGCACAGAGCACCGTACTGCGGCAAGGGAAACTATTCTTTCATTGAGAGGATCTCTGTTATTGGCCAGAAGCAAGCATTCTGAATATTATCATGCCCCCTTGTCTCCCTCGATGGGGGGAGGAATCCTCAATGAAAGTTAACGTGGTCAGAGGAGGGGAGAGGTGGGTAAACAGAGGGGGGTGGTGGGGGTGTAATAATGTGTGTGTGGTAGGGGTTGGAGTCACTAAAGTTGTTCCATCATGTCAAAAACGAACTATGAAGCACTCTTTGAGAAATGACAGGCTACCAGTGAACAGTTCACTTGGACTGTGTTGTTGATGACAGGCTACCAGTGAACAGTTCACTTGGAATGTGTTGTTGATGACAGGCTACCAGTGAACAGTTCACTTGGACTGTGTTGTTGATGACTCTGTCATTGTTTTGATCACTTGCTTGCCTTCTCCTCGTCTGAGTATATTTTATCCTGACCTTAACTTGTAACGACCGGCTTCTCTGTTGTCTTCTAGGATCTTAACATCACCACCATCACGACACCAATACCGGCCACCATATCATTAAATGCATGACCGTAGGTGGGGCTGGGGGGAGGGGATGGGGGCAGGGCTGGTGGAGACAGGGCTGGTGGAGGCAGGGCTGGTGGAGGCAGTGAGACGTTAAAAGATTAAAAAGAAGAAGAAAAGATAGTTGATTGAAGCCCGTGATTGCTACAAGGGTTTTTTGAGGGGGGGGGGGGATAAAAAGCGATGTTTTGATTGACCGATTGCTTGGCTTCTAAGCTGCATTTCGTTGCAAGACGAAGACTGGACGGTGGTGCTGATGTTTTCAGAAATGCACATAAAAGACCGGCCGGTGACAATACAACGACACTTGCAGACAAGCATTCCGTCTTCCGGTAGTTGTCTTCCAGGCTGTACAAGCTTTTGTTGATGGGCTTGTCATTGGCTAACTCCCTTCCTCCCCTCTTTCAATGGATCCAGACATTTTGGGATTGTTGCAAGGGAGATTGGGCTGCTGCGTCGGAGGTTTGAGAATAGTAACTGAGCGGTAGGTGGGGGTGGGGGGCTGAGAAAGGTGTGGGAGAAGTTGGTCAAGATAATTTTGTGGTGGCTATGAGAGATATGGGGTGTTGATACACATTGGGCAATGTTATACATGAGGCAATGTTATACATGGGGCAATGTTATACATGGGGCAATGTTATACATAGGGCATTGTCTTAACATGATGGTAGAGAATACGGGTGTCCAAAAAAAGGGTGATATGGTGATAAGTGATATGGCGATCTGTGATATGGTGATAGGTGGTATGGTGATAGGTGATATGGTGATAGGTGATATGGTGATAGGTGATATGGTGATAGGTGATATGGTGATATGGTGATAGGTTATGTGATGAAAGTGTGGTATTGTATGGGGTAGGCAGAATGGTGATAGTATAGAAGGTTGATGATCTGATAGAAGGTTGATGATCTGATAGAAGGTTGATGATCTGATAGAAGGTTGATGATCTGATAGAAGGTTGATGATCTGATAGAAGGTTGATGATCTGATAGAAGGTTGATGATCTGATAGAAGGTTGATATAGAAGGTTGATGATCTGATAGAAGGTTGATGATCTGATAGAAGGTTGATGATCTGATAGAAGGTTGATGATCTGATAGAAGGTTGATGATCTGATAGAAGGTTGATGATCTGATAGAAGGTTGATGATCTGTTAGAAGGTTGATGATCTGATAGAAGGTTGATGATCTGATAGAAGGTTGATGATCTGATAGAAGGTTGATGATCTGATAGAAGAAGGTTGATGATCTGATAGAAGGTTGATGATCTGATAGAAGAAGGTTGATGATCTGATAGAAGAAGGTTGATGATCTGATAGAAGGTTGATGATCTGATAGAAGAAGGTTGATGATCTGATAGAAGGTTGATGATCTGATAGAAGGTTGATGATCTGATAGAAGGTTGATGATCTGATAGAAGGTTGATGATCTGATAGAAGGTTGATGATCTGATAGAAGGTTGATGATCTGTTAGAAGGTTGATGATCTGATAGAAGGTTGATGATCTGATAGAAGGTTGATGATCTGATAGAAGGTTGATGATCTGATAGAAGAAGGTTGATGATCTGATAGAAGGTTGATGATCTGATAGAAGAAGGTTGATGATCTGATAGAAGAAGGTTGATGATCTGATAGAAGGTTGATGATCTGATAGAAGAAGGTTGATGATCTGATAGAAGGTTGATGATCTGATAGAAGGTTGATGATCTGATAGAAGGTTGATGATCTGATAGAAGGTTGATGATCTGATAGAAGGTTGATGATCTGATAGAAGGTTGATGATCTGATAGAAAGTTGATGATCTGATAGAAGAAGGTTGATGATCTGATAGAAGAGGGTTGATGATCTGATAGAAGAAGGTTGATGATCTGATAGAAGGTTGATGATCTGATAGAAAGTTGATGATCTGATAGAAGGTTGATGATCTGATAGAAAGATGATGATCTGATAGAAGAAGTTTGATGATCTGATAGAAGAGGGTTGATGATCTGATAGAAGGTTGATGATCTGATAGAAGAAGGTTGATGATCTGATAGAAGGTTGATGATCTGATAGAAGGTTGATGAACTGATAGAAGGTTGATGATCTGATAGAAGGTTGATGATCTGATAGAAAGTTGATGATCTGATAAAATTTGATGATCTGATAGAAAGTTGATGATCTGATAGAAGGTTGATGATCTGATAGAAGGTTGATGATCTGATAGAAGGTTGATGATCTGATAGAAGAAGGTTGATGATCTGATAGAAGAAGGTTGATGATCTGATAGAAGGTTGATGATAGCATAAAAAGTTGATGACATGACATAAGGTTGATTATAGGATGGAAGGTTATATGTTAATATAACGTGCTAAATGGATTCATATTATGGATTATGTTTTGGTTTCAATGAAAAAAGGGGGAGGGGGTGTCGAAATCTTGAGGTCAACATTGTGAGGGGGTTGAGAATCGTTCAATTAATAGTTACCAGTGTGAGCTGTGGGCGAAAATGAATGGTCATTAAATTAGTTGGGGAGTTGTATAAAAAAATTGATTTGAGAAAATGAGTTCATCATCCGACTCTCTGTACCTTCAACACTGATTCAACACACACTCACACACACACACACACACACACACACACACACACACACACGCACACAAAGGCAGAGACGGGAATCACGGTGGTTAAACCAAGCGATAGGCGCACTTAATTGAAACTGGCGTGTCTCACTTTCACCCCAAAATGTTTAAAATATGAACTTGACGGTAGGTTGATTTTGTTGATTAAATGTGCGCATCACTTCAATACACGCCTTCCCACTCTCACAACACACGCCTTCCCACTCTCACAACACACGCCGTCCCACTCTCACAACAAACGCCCTGCCACTCTCACAACACACGCCGTCCCACTCTCACAACACACGCCGTCCCACTCTCACAACACACGCCGTCCCACTCTCACAACACACGCCGTCCCACTCGCACAACACACGCCGTCCCACTCTCACAACACACGCCGTCCCACTCTCACAACACACGCCCTGCAACTCTCACAACACACGCCCTGCCACTCTCACAACACACGCCGTCCCACTCTCACAACACACGCCCTCCCACTCTCACAACACACGCCGTCCCACTCTCACAACACACGCCCTCCCACTCTCACAACACACGCGTCCCACTCTCACAGCACACGCCGTCCCAGTCTCACAACACACACCGTCCCACTCTCACAATCCACCCGACCAACCCCACAGCCCTCACAGCTCTTCCCACACATTTCTTCTTCTGTTTACTTTATTTTGGCGGGAACAAGGAAAACGGTTGCAATATCTGAAGGGAAACAAAACAAAAACCAAACCCAGAAATCATGACTTGGACTCCAGGCACAAGGCCACTCCGTGGATAACAGGTGTATCCATCATCCGTTTTGGATATCATCCAAAGAATCGACACGTTACATAATCTTCCCACGGCGAGAAAATGCAGGGCTCAGTACCAAGACATTGACGGGATCCGGGGGTCGTCACTCGTCGTCAAATGTAGTAGCTTACAATGTCAACCAGATATCACGACACGGACCAAGACATCGAACGTTGGAGCGGGCGGCGCCTTTGATGGACGTGGCAGTTTATTGAAGGAACGATCATTCTACCTGGACACACACGTATGAGTTACGGGATCTTGTTTGCTCTGGGAGATAACAGAGAGAGTTGTGACTAATGTCCACGCAATGCGACAAACATGTACACACAGACACACACATATATATATATATATAAATCTTTTAAACAATGCTAACGCTACCACATAAAGAATGACAGCTTTTTTATGAACTAATGGTATATAGATCATCTCAAACCAAAATGTCTTCCTCCAGATATATTGTTAATAACTCAAGAATTCAAACAGGTAAATGGGGGAGGGGGTATGGGGGTAGGGTTTAAGGGGGCCAGGGGGTGGGGGGACGATACGCTTTCAAGAGAAACAACTTTTATTATTGATATTGTAATATAAATTGATAATTCACTGACATGTGATAATTCAATACACCTCATTAAATGTCTTGTTGTAACATCAGTAAATATACTTAAACTGTAACTTGATCTAATATATCTCTGTAGTATAATGATTAAATACATCTCTACTGGAACACGAGTAAATATACCTCTACTGTAACATGATCTAAAATATCTCTGTTGTAAAATGATTAAATTTATCTCTATTGTAACATGAGTAAAACTAGATCTCTACTGTAACATGATTAAATATATCTCTACTATAATGTGATTAACTATATCTTCACTGTGACATGATTAAATATATCCTAACTGTAACATAAGTAAATACATCTTTACTCTAAAATGATAAATGTTTCTCCATTGTAACATAAGTAAAACATAGCACTACTGTACCATGATGTGGTTTCCACTTCAACTGATTGCCAAAGACTAAGTGACGCTATATATTCCTTGCCGTTCCCTTACCTTTTTAATCCTTAGACTAACTCACTAGTAGAACTCTATGGACACTGAAGATACATTGATTGCCACATGTCATAAAAAAAACAAGCACAGCCACATCTCATAATAAAACAGCTACAACAGGATCTCAATCTGTTAGCTGAGTGGGAGATGAGCTGGGACATGGAATTTCACCGTGCCAAGTGCCAGACACTATCAGTCTCTAGAAGTTGTACTCCTCTACACTATCAATACGAACTGCACGGCCATATACTTGAGCAAGTTTCCTCCGTATAGTACCAGGGTGTTATCATTCAAAGAGAGGTCCGCTGGGACGAGCATATCAACAATGTATGTAACCAAGCAAACAAGACCCTAGGGTTCTTAAGGCGAAATCTAAAGATTGGCAACTCCTGTGTGAAAGAAAGAGCATATAAAGCCTTTGTCCATCAGATTTTAGATTATGCATCTTCAGTCTGGGACCCATTTACACAGAAGAGCATTGACAGGTTGGAGGCGGTCCAGCGACGAGCAGCACGTTTTGTCCTAAACTGCTACAGGAATACCTCTAGTGTTAGCAGCATGCTGGAAACACTAGGCTGGTCACCATTGGAGAAACGACGACGACAATCCAGGCTCTCCATGATGTACAAGATAAATAATGGGCTGGTCCACTGTTCCAGTATTAAACAGAAACTCGTCCCTCTCCCCCATAGACAGCGACGAGGCCATGACAGGCAATTCAGGCTCATACCAGCAAGAAGCCAGTATAGGAGCTGCTCATTCCTGCCCAAGACAATCAGGGACTGGAACAAGCTTTCAAAAGGAACGGTTGAGGCGACAACACTAGACACATTTGTGTCTATTGATTCAAGCCTTCAAACCCTTAGGGCATGATTCCCTCACAAAGTGGCACTGGAAATCTGTGAAATTTCCTCATCAACACCAGTAACAGAAACATTGCAAATCCCATCTGCATGAATAGGAGCCAAAAGGATCAATAAATTGATCGTGGGCCCTTAAGATATAGAAGAAGAAGAATATGTAACAATCAAGACTAACAAAACAACATCCACACTGTTTAATTTCAATAAAATCTGTTCATAATTTGTGTTTTGGTAGCGTTTACTGAAATACAAGTGTTGAGGAAGTAACTCACTCCCATGCTACCCCCCCCTCTCCCTCTCCCTCTCTCTCTTAATTCGTAATAGTGCAAAGAGCTACTTTAACTCGGACATGTATTAGCCCCTCGGTCTAGCTCCAAGTCTTGCCTGACTTCATGAGGTCGCTTGCTCGGGTCTTGTTCTCAATTAAACACCAGGCTGCTTAAATCATATTTAGAATCCCTGAGATGGAAGGTTAATTGTGATTCACTTCTCCTCGACCCGAATGACTTCCACTCACGTGACTATGAACGCTGTCGTCCTCGCCCAGGGACGTGCCTCTCTCGGGCACCGGCGCTCGCCCGGACTCCGGCTACTAGCAGACTCACGTTACGGCCTCGTCTCGGATTGCAGTTGACCCCTTCGGTTACAGCTCACGAGCCGGTCTCACGTCACTGCTAGCGGTGAAATAGAGCTGTGCTCGAGTTTAGCGGACAAATAGAGGGGCCATAACAACCACCATATCCGCATAAAATCATTTTTCTCACGCTTCATTAGAGAGTCTTCCTCTGAGGCACAGTCGGCCATTACCTTACATGGGAAAAAAAAAACAGCCAACCTTTCATCAGTCACCTTCTCTGGTTGCTTTGTCTAAGACAATGCACTCTTGAAATAATGGATGTTCATTTACAGCAGACAATATCATAAGTTCATAATTTACAGCAAACAATATCCTGCATTCATGATTTACAGCAAACAATATCCTGCATTCATAATTTACAGCAGACAATATCCTGCATTCATAATTTACAGCAGACAATATCCTGCATTCATAATTTACAGCAGACAGTATCCTGCATTCATAATTTACAGCAGACAGTATCCTGCATTCATAATTTACAGCAGACAATATCCTGCATTCATAATTTACACCAGACCATGTCCTTAGTTCTTAATTCATATTATGCAACGCCCTTCGTCCATAATAACATTAGACATATTGGTCCATCACAATAGGCCGACGCACTGGGCCGACACTACGAGCCCCCACACAATGGGCCGACACAACGAACCACATCAATGGGCCGACACAATGGGCCAACACGACGAGCCACCACAATGGGCTGACACAATGGGCTTACACCGCCGACACAATGGGCTGGCACAACGGCCACAACAATGGGCCAACAGATTGAGCCAAAGCGTTGAGCCAATGGGCTTACACCGCAGGCCATGACAATGAGCATGCACCATGAGCCAGCACAATAGGCCAACACAACGAGCCACCACAATGGTCCGACACAACGAGCCTAAAATAATGGGCCGACACAATGCGATACCACAATGAGCCAACATGATGAGCCGACGCCATGAACCAATACAATGGGCCAACGCGATGAGCCAGCACGATGAGCCATCGCGATGAGTCAGCGCAATTAGGCAGCGCGATGAGCCAGCACAATGATCCAACATAATGAGCCAACATGATGAGCCGACGCCATGAGCCAATACAATGGGCCAGCGCGATGAGCCAGCAGAATTAGCCAACACAATGAAGCCACAATGAAGAATTTGGATCTTTAAAAAATACGCAGTCAGTTCGCTTTAATGGACATGGTCCCACAATTTATTTCGAATCAATCGCCATGTCATTATTCTGAGAAACATAGTGGAGGTGAATGACCGAAATAACTGCTTCTTCAAAATTTATTCATTCAAGTCATTTCTGTTTGATTCTGGGGAACATAGTAACAATGGATTAATCGGTCCATTTCAAACGCGCCCTCATGGGACTTCCATGAATTGTTCTTTAGAACCACTCTTCACCCGATATCAAACCTTCTCTTTAATGCCTCGTGTGAACTTCCCAAGCCCACCCAAAGCCCACCGACCTTGCCATCGTGACATCACGAACACTCGCCCTGTTAAGCGCCCGCGACGAGGACCGGGCGATAGAAATCTTTTTCTCGATAAAATCAGGGCGTGGGGTGCCAGCAGTCTCCCTCGGTTGGGGTGCCAGCAGTCTCCCTTGGTTAGATACCGTGTGAGTGTTTGGGGAGTGATTGACTTCGTCTTTTATTATTTCTCTTTGTTAAATTTTGTCCTTCACTGTCAATCCTTCCCCTCCAACCCCCACCCCAACCTTTTGTTTTCCTCTTTGGAGGCGAGAGGAGATTAACTAGTGGTTAGTATTGTCACTTATTGTGTGTAAACTTAAAGCTAACACAGCTAAATAGGGAACTAACTTTTGTGTTACTGTTAAGTGTATTCTGTAACAAAAACTTCAAATGTGTTTTCTTTTTTTTTTTTAAATATTCAATTAAAATGCTTTTTCGATTGATCATCAGTTCACAAAATAGATAAACTATCAATTCAAAAAGTTAAAATACCATTAATTAACAAAATCGAAATACAGTTAATTCACAAAATCGAAATAATATTAATTCATAAAATCGATATACTATTTATTCACAAAATCGATATACTATTTATTCACAAAATCGAAATACTATTAATTCACAAAATCGTAAAACTATAATTCACAAAATCGATATTCTATTAATTCACAAAATTGGGTTCCATCATTCAATCAATAAATAAAAATCTTTTAGCAACCAAGGTTGTCCTGCTGTATAAACGTTTAAGAACCGCTGTGATTGCAATTGACGCGGCTGAAATTAATTGCGATGCCATGTAGATGACAAGTGGAAGATACTGTTTCAGTTTAGAGATCAAGCTGCACATTGCAGGGACACATGAAGCGGTCCAGCATTGTCATCAAACGTCAGTGTCTCTAAGCGCTTCAATTAACACGAAAGAAATAACGTATTTATTTTACCCTTGATAAGGCCCCCCCCCCCCCAAATCCCTGTCAGTATTAATGATTTCAGGATTAATGGTTCCATGATTCGTGATTTCAGGTATTTAACGGTCCAGCATTGTCCTCAAACGTCAGTGTCTCTAAGCGCTTCAATTAACACGAAAGAAATAACGTATTTATTTTACCCTTGATAAGGCCCCCCCCCCCCCAAATCCCTGTCAGTATTAATGATTTCAGGATTAATGGTGTCATGATTCATGATTTCAGGTATTTAGTGACACACGATACCTTAAATTTGTAGCAAAAAATGTTATAATCTTCAATTATAATATGTCAATGTTGTATGCAGTAATTCCGTATTGGGGGTTAAGGAAAATCGGGGGAGGGGGGAGGAGGGAGGGGCGTGCGGAGAAGGTGATCCGCCCAGGGCGGAACTTTATTCCATAGAGGGGCGGCATTTTTGAACAACTGCTGAGATTTTGTTCGTGGAAGAGAGCGGCACGATCTCATCCACCCCCCCTACCCAGGGGGCACTAACCCTAGCTACGCCACACATTGTGGCAGATTGTAGAACATATGTTTGATCTAGATGATGGTAAAACATGTTTGTGCTAGATGGTTGAAAGACATAAGTTTGATCTAGATGATGGTAAAACATGTTTGTGCTAGATGGTTGAAAGACATAAGTTTGATCTAGATGATGGTAAAACATAATGTTTGTCCTAGATGGTTGAAAGACATAAGTTTGATCTAGAAGAATTTTTTAGATGGGATTGGAGAAATTCTTAATAAGACAAATCTTTTTATTGATATTTTCATTATGTAGGGAAACAATTTTGTAATATTTACATCGATGTTTTCATACTTGAATCAAGCCTTCATTTCCAAGTTCACTTATCTCATTAGCATATTGACCTAGTTGTTAATTGTGTTTACCTGAAATCTTCTAGTTCAGCGTTTCCAAAATGGTGGTTCGTGGACCGCTGCAGGTCCTCTAGTCTTGCGTTGCCGGTCCTCGAGTCTTGCGTTACCGGTCCGCACAACATTAGTCAAGAAAATTGAGACAAAGCTAAATAAATGTGTCTCGCTGTTTCTTCATGACGATCTATTGTATCAAAAGACAGAAATGCTTGTGTCTTACGAGATTCATATAAGGTGACATGTCCAATAGCTACCGCTGACAATCATTCGCAAGATGGCCCTACGGGGTGGCAGCACAAATCAAACCGACAGCTACCTGAATGCCCAGCCAACGTATCGCTTCATTAACCACCACAATGTCACTACGAAGTCTTGCCAGCAAGACAGTGTGCACAGAGCTGAACATTGTGCACAGAGCTGAACAGTGTGCACAGAGCTGAACAGTGTGCTCAGCGAAGTTGTAGAAATCCTGTCTGGAAACGCTTTAAATTCAAGGCCATTTTCTACAGGTTGTGATTGCACGGAGACTGAAGACAAACAACTTTAAATGCATGGCGATGTAAGATGGCTGTCGACGTGTTAGGTTAAGTTGTATCTAGAGTTTTAGAATTGAAAAAAAAAATACAAGATTTGTCGCAATTGTTTGGAAATGTGGATTGAACATCCCAATTGGCTTCCTTAGCAGATATCTTTGTCAGCTTCAATGATCTGCAAGGAAAGATGGCTTCATGCTTTACAATTGCCGACAACATGAGTGTGCATAAACGAAAGTTAGAGGCATAAACATTTCTGGTGTCAGAAAAATTGTTTTGATACCTTTTTAGCAGCTACCATCTTTGATGCAGGGATGCGCTTGATGACACATCTACCAGGGGAACTGTGTCCAACGGTCCGACAAGCTGAACAGTTTTGAAGCCGATGTTCTAGCTAAGCCAATCAACTGTTACACTCCTGACCTCTCCATTTTTAGTCCATTTGAACAGCCAAACCTCAGAATGGGAGCCAGGGTTAGTGCCGCCATGGGTGGAGCGAGATTTCTGTCAACACCACCACGACAAAAGCTCTGCACTTGGGCGAAAACGCGGCCCCTTAATACATTGGAATGATATCGCCGTCAATCCACTTCTTTTTCTACACCCTTAATTTGTAAAATTATTTATATAACCTAGTCCAAAAGTTTTGATACATGATATAATTACCGTATTTACCATTTATCGGCGTGTATCAGGCACTTTTTCTCCCTGAAAATAAGGGGCAAATGATATGTGCATGTTATAAGCCGATATAATGTTAAGGACCCATAGTACATACCGCATAGTGGCTCGAATGGTGCGTGTTATTCGCCTGTGCGTGTTATACGCCGATAAATAGGTTATTCAAAAGCTACTTCCGCTTTTGAGCCAAGGACGACACCAGAGGATAGGCACTGTACCCACATTTTAAAGCATGGTCAGGCTTTGACTATTCGGACACCTCAAGGGCGCATTCCTGGGTCGCTGGGACACTTCAAGAAACGCTCTCCTGCTCACGACCAGCTGCCGCACAGTCACTCAAATGGCACTCGACTAATTGTGTTAACAGACTTGACGACGAGGACTGCCTCCCGGGGAGGGGGGGGGGTGGTGGTAGTGGCCGGGTGTCTTCCATCCTGGCCATCACAAGATGACACCGTCCTAGTGAGCTACTTAAGTAGAAACATGGCAATAGACGAGGACTGCCTCCCGGGGAGGGGGGGGGGGTGGTGGTAGTGGCCGGGTGTCTTCCATCCTGGCCATCACAAGATGACACCGTCCTAGTGAGCTACTTAAGTAGAAACATGGCAATATTTTTACATTTGGCTTCAACTATTAGTTGTAGTTGGACAAAATTAATATTTTGCCATTTTTTCCCGTCAACATTGCACAATTCCTTATTTTAAAAATTAAATATAAAAAAACTCGAATCAAAAAAAATATATTTGAAAGTTTCATATAATGCCACATCAGTGTCATGTGATGGTTTACGTCATGTCATTTGTTACGTCATAATTCGTTAAGTCTTGTAAAGTAAAGAAAAAAAACAGGATTGATTTAATAAAAGGCAATCACCGCTGGTCTAATGGTGTTTATGGCGGGAGTAATCGAGGGCCGGAACTTGAACCGGAAGGACAGTGGCACGAATGTGGTAATAGAAATGTTCAGCGATAACTGAAGAGGCATGATCTCTATTGAACAACTCTAATGATCTCACAGAATTCAACGCCACTCCTGCATCATCAACTCTCAAGGCTTTCAGATTCACGTCATCAGCATCTCCCGCCCCCCCCCCCTTTTCCACCCTAGTTCCCTTATTTACACTCTCCAAAACCCCAGGCTTGATCGCGGTGATTAACCTCCCCTAATCCCCTGGCCGGGGACCAGCTTAGCCCGTGTGCTGACAAGCACGAAGGGGGCAGAACCGACCCTGACACGGCTCTGGGATTGGATCATTTCTTCGTTAGCTCGCGAAGACATCTCGAGAAAGAGTGACCGAGGGAGGCCGAGCCCGGGCGCACTGTTTGGCGTGGGATCAATTCTGCCTTACGTCGCGAGGGTGCCTTCTTGCCCCCCACCTCCCCCACCCCCCTCCCTGAGCAGTATGCAGGGACTCTAGGGGGACAAGTTATTCCCGCGAAACGGGAAGACTGTTGATTTTTACAAAGTTTGTTACGTTACGCAAAAAATTGTAAGCTAGAAATAACTAAAGCAAGGCCTTGACCCCCTTGTCACCGATCAGTTGTCAAGCATTTCTTCAGCGTTTCTGTCAAGATTCTAACAGATTCTGCAGCCCTCAAGATTTGAGAATCCGTGACCTCGTAACTCTGCAATTCGAAACAATCTGAAACATTTCTTAAGGCAGCCGGCCGTAGCGTTGAAGGCCGGACACAGTTGACATGCCATGCGTTACTGGGGGGTTGAGGAGTTCGGTTTATTGGGACTCCAACAAATCAAACACAAATAAATAAATGTGGATGGGAATCTCTGACCTAGGCTTTTCAAAATGTGCAGTTGAATTAAGAATGGCTCAAGCCTTTACAATGAATTAGACACCATTTGTATTTTTTAATTTTTTGGTAGTGAGGAAGGCATTTGCCCGAAACGTCTAAATTTCTATTTTGTATAATCGCCATCCAAGCTTAACATGTGTTGTTTTATTTACACATATTGTTTGCGTCTAAGTTATTTTAAAGCTTTATCGCAGCCCAACGCTCTTATGATTAGTTCACACCTTTACAAAAACGTCTAGGGAATGGGTAGGTGCATGTGGGGGGTGGGGGTGGGGGTGGATCGTCCTTTCTTTACATTTTATTGACAGCTGTCACAAGTTGTCTTTACGTTAAGAATCCAATGAACATCACAGACATTTGATCAAACTTACATTTCGATGTCATTAAAAAAAAAGTATACTACTCAATGAATAGATTTTATATAATATTAGAAGATAAGAGTACAGGCGAAACCGTGTTGTTGGTGCTTGCTGTGGTTTTCCCAAAGTCCAAACAGTGCTGAAAGGAAGACACGGGGTGAATACACTCCGGCATTTGTGGTCGGGAAAACGTCAGTCGGTTGCCAGGCAACGTCATGGCATGACACAAACAAACAGCGGGATGTGTTATCTCTGTGTGTGGGCTGGGCGGAGTGTGTGTGTGTGTGTAGTGGGTGTATGTGTGGATGGATTTGTCTTTGCTGATAACCCGCTGTTATTAGCATGTACGTCATTTCCTACCACGTGGCTCAAACAGTGTCACTGCCGTGGAAATCCCAACACCCTACAGCCTTCCACCCCCCCCCCCTCACTCCACACCTTATTAATTTATTTTACGTGTCATTACTTTCGATTTAATGAAAACGGCATGCTTCTTTTTTTAGATTTTACTACTAATAATACGTTCAGGCCGGCACCTGAGGTGAGGGTGGGGGGGGG
>CAXITT010000792.1:235557-246372 GCA_964033795.1 Lymnaea stagnalis
CACCTATTTCGTCACATTTATTCAGCACCTATTTCGTCACATTTATTCAGCACCTATTTCGTCACATTTATTCAGCACCTATTTCGTCACATTTATTCAGCACCTATTTCGTCACATTTATTCAGCACCTATTTCGTCACATTTATTCAGCACCTATTTCGTCACATTTATTCAGCAAATATTTCGTCACATTTATTCAGCACCTATTTCGTCACATTTATTCAGCACCTATTTCGTCACATTTATTCAGCACCTATTTCGTCACATTTATTCACCACCTGTTTCGTCACATTTATTCAGCACCTATTTCGTCACATTTATTCAGCACCTATTTCGTCACATTTATTAAGCATCATTTTCGTCACATTTATTCAGCACCTATTTCGTCACATTTATTCAGCACCTATTTCGTCACATTTATTAAGCATCAATTTCGTCACATTTATTCAGCACCTATTTCGTCACATTTATTCAGCACCTATTTCGTCACATTTATTCAGCACCTATTTCGTCACATTTATTCAGCACCGATTTCGTCATATTTATTTAGCACCGATTTCGTCACATTTATTCAGCACCAAATTCGTCACATTTATTCAGCACCAATTTCGTTACATTTCTTAAGCACACTTTTTGTCACATTCCTTAAGCACATTTTCCATTATATTACTACAGCACCTTTTTAGTTATATTCCCCCCTCCCCTCCCCCCCCATACACACTTTTGTCAAATTTCTACAGCATTCTGTTTCGTCAAATTTCTTCAGCATCCTGTGTTGTGACGTACACTTCAGTGGGGGACGTCACTCATCCTTGAGTTGGAATTCTTCTTATCATGGTAGACCGGGCTAATAAGAAAAGTCCACACGAGAAAGGCGTCATACTCTGTCTCCGACTCAGAATTCCGGAAGTCTGTTTCCTTAGCAGACATAAAACCTATAGACTGCCTAATGAAGTTTTTGAATCTCATTTATCAGAAGATTCTTTTTTGATTTTTGATCAGGACAGTTGTATAAATGTCAATATGGCATTATTATTAAGTATGTTATTTATTGTTGTTTGTCGATATCTAAGAACAAAACTTTTGTAAAGTGCTTTTTGGACTAGCCCTATGATAAAGGTCTTAAAATTAATACAGGCCAGATCTTTCTAGGTTTCGATTTATAACGCACAAGCAAATTGCGTAGTAATAAACGTATTTGCCAAATTTAGATTCCACTGTGCTCATTATTTAAAATAATAGAGCTTTGTATTTTAAAAGAAAAAAAACAAAAACAAACTTAATAAATCTAAATAATTTTAATCACTTTTTTTCGAGAAGTGTGGGAAAAGTCAACCGACTAAAAATTTGATTTGTTCATTTCCGGTATCTCCCACTTCATTGTTTTTTGATTAAAATAACTCTCTCAGGATCTCGCTTTTATTCCTGGAATTAAGATTTTACGGTGAGTAGCTCAACCTAATGGAATCTAATTTGTAATACCCCCAATATTCACCTCCTCCTCCTCTTTCCCGTTCTGCACGTCAAACCCGATTACTACATTAGCCCCTGGAACCCTGCTCCCCATCAACACTGCATCGGCACCCTCGGATACCATCAACACTAAATTGTAGTTTTTGAACTCTGACAAAGGGGCCCTCCCCTTACCCCCACCCCCGCTGGCCTGTTCCCCCGAAAAAGCCTCCCCCGCCCACACAAAGCCCCGATGGGATGACCAATGCCCCTACGTGTGGTCAAGCGTCCTCCTATTGGCGTGGAACGTTGACCAAATAACCAAATGGTCAAGGGGAGCCCCTTCAAGTGGCCATGGGTGCAGTTCCTTTTTTGTAGCTTCAGTAAATAATGGGAACAAAGGAGCTGGGACGATGGGATGAGACGAACGTGAACATCTTGGCCATCAGAAACAAAAACATTTTATAGATTAACCCCCCCCCCCAACTATTTGTGTCCGTCCCCCCACCCCCAAGTCATTGCTTTTATTGCAGTGACTATTTTTTTATCATCCATTCAGTTTCTCCAAAGGCTTGCCTGATATCTTTCAATAATGGCCATCAGAAAACAAAACATTTTATAGATTAACCCCCCCCCCCCAACTATTTGTGTCCGTCCCCCCACCCCCAAGTCATTGCTTTTATTGCAGTGACTATTTTTTTATCATCCATTCAGTTTCTCCAAAGGCTTGCCTGATATCTTTCAATACGTTCTAGCGTCTGTTAAATCTCCGCCATGACACATAGATCACGTCTAGTGGTCCTATTTCGAGGAGTTAAATTATTTTTGTCGGAGTCGACATAAGAAGAAGACGAAGTCGAATTTCAATCTGATTCTTAATAATAACTGATTCATATGATAGTTGTTTTACAAAATAATGAACATTGACCAGAAAAAGGCAAACCATTGTGAGAAGGATATCAAAGTGGTCTACCGCTATAAGAAGGATATCAAAGTGGCCTACAGCTGTAAGATGGATATCAAAGTGGTCTACCGCTGTAAGATGGATATCAAAGTGGCCTACCGCTGTAAGAAGGATATCAAAGTGGCCTACCGCTGTAAGATGGATATCAAAGTGGCCTACCACTGTCAGAAGGATATCAAAGTGGCCAACCACTGTCAGAAGGATATCAAAGTGGCCAACCACTGTAAGAAGGATATCAAAGTGGCAAAACACTGTCAGAAGGATATCAAAGTGGCAAACCACTGTCAGAAGGATATCAAAGTGACCAACCACTGTAAGAAGGATATCAAAGTGACCAACCACTGTCAGAAGGATATTAAAGTGACCAACCACTGTCAGAAGGATATCAAAGTGACCAACCACTGTCAGAAGGATATCAAAGTGACCAACCACTGTCAGAAGGATATCAAAGTGACCAACCACTGTCAGAAGGATATTAAAGTGACCAACCACTGTCAGAAGGATATTAAAGTGACCAACCACTGTCAGAAGGATATCAAAGTGACCAACCACTGTCAGAAGGATATCAAAGTGACCAACAACTGTCAGAAGGATATCAAAGTGATCAACCACTGTAAGAAAGATATCAAAGTGACCAACCACTGTCAGAAGGATATTAAAGTGACCAACCACTTTCAGAAGGATATCAAAGTGACCAACCACTGTCAGAAGGATATCAAGGTGGCCCACTGCTGTAAGAAGGATATCAAGGTGGCCCACTGCTGTAAGAAGGATATCAAAGTGGCCCACCACTGTAAGATGGGTGGCCAACCACCATAGGAAGGATATCAAAGTGGCCAACCACTGTCAGAAGGATATCAAAGTGGCCAACCACTATAAGAAGGATATCACAGTGACCAACCACTGTCAGAAGGATATCAAAGTGACCAACCACTGTCAGAAGGATATCAAAGTGGCCAACCACTGTAAGAAGGATATCAAAGTGACCAACCACTGTCAGAAGGATATCAAAGTGGCCAACCACTGTAAGAAGGATATCAAAGTGGCCAACCACTGTCAGAAGGTTATCAAAGTGGCAAACCACTGTCAGAAGGATATCAAAGTGGCCAACCACTGTCAGAAGGATATCAAAGTGGCCAACCACTGTCACAAGGATATCAAAGTGGCCAACAACTGTCAGAAGGATTTCAAAGTGAACGGAATCACGAGTCGTTATCTGATAAACGTCTCACTTGTCTTTTCACAATTCTCTTACCTCTTTCAAATAAATGTTCTATATAAAAAAAAAATAATTATCCCAGATACAGTTTGTGACGCCAATAGTTGGGGCGTCTCCGAGCACACTCCCCCCTCCCCCTCCCCAATACGAGAGGTCATGTAATAACTTGTCGTAACCAGGACGAGCCCCCTATTTAGCTAATGGCGTCTCCGTCAGGATTTGACCAACTCTGCATTTTAATTAGCTGGAACGTTAGTCTGTGAGCCTGGTCGGGGTAGGAGATATCATCTTTCCACTAAGCCGTCTCCCGGACCTGACAAAGCTGGTTGTCTCTGCATAAGCCGGTCCCGGGCCTGGCAAAGCGGGTTGTCGTCATAAGCCGGTCCCGGGCCTGACAAAGCTGGTTGTCGTCATTAGTCGGTCCCGGGCCTGACTAAGCGGGTTGTCGTCATAAGCTGGTACCGGGCCTGACAAAGCTGGTTGTCGTCATAAGCCGGTCCCGGGCCTGACATAGCGGGTTGTCGTCATAAGCCGGTACCGGGCCTGACAAAGCAGGTTGCCTTCATAAGAGGGTCCATTACTTTGCAATTCGAGATCTTTCAGACATAAGAAAATATAATTTATTTTTTATAATCCAGGAAATAAGCCCACTATAAATTCAATCAAATTCGCCTCACCTAATTATTTACCCTTCGGTTCTTCCTTATCAAGTGTTGTCCTAAAAAAAATGGCACTATAATATAACTGAAGATTCTAATGTGATGTTATTTTTTTTTAGAAATTATGTTTGTCGAACCCTCTTGTCAACATAACAACTTTGGTAAGCGCAGATGTAAGAAAATAGGTATAGTCTACGCATATTATTTTTTAATTCATAATTTTTTTTATTTTTTGTTTACTTTTCTTAAAATTAAAGACTAACAGAAGGGCAGAATGGCAAAAAAATGATATTTGTAGTCACGAGGAAAACACCACATAAAAAAAACCACCACTTCCTTAAAACCACCTCTGGATGCCCAATCACACAAACTAAAGAAGATGAATTGAAAAAAAAAAACCATTAAAACATTAACCACACGCATTAAAGAGCCACAAACTCCACCCTCCAAGCAAACCCAATCAACTGTCTTGTTCATGTGGCCCCCCAACACAAAGCCAGGAGGCCATACTACGGTATGTCCACGAAAACTCCCCGACTAAGTGACACGCCGAACAGCACCGCCGGCTGCCGGTCGTGTGTCCTGCCAACACCATCACCGGTTTGCCGGTCTGGTGTCAAGAGGACATCTTTGACTTATGGGGTTTTGTTTGCTGGTGACATCAACAACATCAACAATGTCAACAACATCAACAAAATCAACACCAACGAAACCATGGACAACATCGACAACTGCATCAACGACATCGACACCATCAACGGCAGCAACAAAATTGGCAACATCAACAACATCACCAACATCAACAATAGCATCAACCTCAGCAAAATCAACAGCAACTACAACATCAGCAATATCAACAATATCAGCAACGACATAAGCAAAAGTGACAACATCAACAACGTCAACAATATCATCAACATCAACGACATCATCAGCATCATCAACATCAACAACATAAACAGCAACTACAACATCAACAACACGAACAGCACCCTGAATTAGTCTTACACCCTAGGAATTGAATATCAATTTGCGATTTGTTGCTTTACAGACTTCATGAGAACGGGGCGCCCTAAACCAGAATGAGAACGGGGCGCCCTAAACCAGAATGAGAACGGGGCGCCCTAAACCAGAGAAGTTGGTGGGGAGGGGGGTGTTTAGAAAGGTTTAGCTCGTCACAACGTTTCTTGTGGTGTCTAATACGTTATTTCACCTTTGCTGGTGTGAATACGACGAGGGTGTGGAAAAGGTGGTGCTTAAGTGAGACAGTTATAAACAAAGTAACTTTGTAAAGGAATATTATTTAAATCTTTTCATTACGTAGCCTTGATATTAGAATAAATAAAATTAAATAATTTTGATCTGTGAGGCTGCATTAAGTTTATTTCCCATAAAACCTGTGTTGTTGTTGTTGTTGTTGTTGTTGTTGTTGCTGTTGCTGTGGTTGTTGTTGTTGTTGTTGCTGTTGTTGTTGTTGTTGTTGTTGTTGTTGTTGTTGTTGTTGTTGTTGTTGTTGTTGTTGTTGTTGTTGTTGTTGTTGTTGTTGTTGTTGTTGTTGTTGTTGTTGTTGTTGTTGTTGTTGTTGTTGTTGTTGTTGTTGTTGTTGTTGTTGTTGTTGTTGTTGTTGTTGTTGTTGTTGTTGTTGTTGTTGTTGTTGTTGTTGTTGTTGTTGTTGTTGTTGTTGTTGTTGTTGTTGTTGTTGTTGTTGTTGTTGTTGTTGTTGTTGTTGTTGTTGTTGTTGTTGTTGTTGTTGTTGTTGTTGTTGTTGTTGTTGTTGTTGTTGTTGTTGTTGTTGTTGTTGTTGTTGTTGTTGTTGTTGTTGTTGTTGTTGTTGTTGTTGTTGTTGTTGTTGTTGTTGTTGTTGTTGTTGTTGTTGTTGTTGTTGTTGTTGTTGTTGTTGTTGTTGTTGTTGTTGTTGTTGTTGTTGTTGTTGTTGTTGTTGTTGTTGTTGTTGTTGTTGTTGTTGTTGTTGTTGTTGTTGTTGTTGTTGTTGTTGTTGTTGTTGTTGTTGTTGTTGTTGTTGTTGTTGTTGTTGTTGTTGTTGTTGTTGTTGTTGTTGTTGTTGTTGTTGTTGTTGTTGTTGTTGTTGTTGTTGTTGTTGTTGTTGTTGTTGTTGTTGTTGTTGTTGTTGTTGTTGTTGTTGTTGTTGTTGTTGTTGTTGTTGTTGTTGTTGTTGTTGTTGTTGTTGTTGTTGTTGTTGTTGTTGTTGTTGTTGTTGTTGTTGTTGTTGTTGTTGTTGTTGTTGTTGTTGTTGTTGTTGTTGTTGTTGTTGTTGTTGTTGTTGTTGTTGTTGTTGTTGTTGTTGTTGTTGTTGTTGTTGTTGTTGTTGTTGTTGTTGTTGTTGTTGTTGCTGTTGTTGTTGTTGTTGCTGTTGCTGTTGTTAGTGTTGTTGTTGTTGTTGCTGTTGTTGTTGTTGTTGTTGCTGTTGCTGTTGTTGTTGTTGTTGTTGCTGTTGCTGTTGTTGTTGTTGTTGCTGTTGTTGTTGTTTTAATATTTGCGAAATAATATTTTTTTTTAATATTAAGAAAAATTAAATGAAGATGGCATTGTGAAAATAAAACTAAATACTTTTTTTTTTTTTTTTACTGAGGAACAATTCGGGAAAAAGGGGGAAGACATAGAGATGCAGTTTTCAAAATAGAAATAGTGAAATTAGAACAACGGTGGGTTGTGTTAGAGTAAGAGAGAGAGAGAGAGAGAGGGAGAGAGTAAGACATAGAGAGGCGGATGGAGAGGGAGAGACAGAGAGAGAGAGAGGGAGAGAGATAGAGAGAGAGAGAGAGAGAGAGAGGGTGGAGGAGTTTTAGGAGGAAGAAAAAAGAGGACGCCCAATCACTATAATCATATAACTCAACAAGGGTGGTCTTTTGTCAAGCTCCATGTTATGTGATATCGCCCCACTCCACTACTACCACCGCACACAACTCAATAGCCAACGCACTTGACAAGTCGTTAGGGTGGAGATTTGTAAAAATCCAATCAACCGTTTCTCTTCTTTTTTTTATGGTTCACATTTTTTTAATACATTTTGCATCTTCACAATTCATTATTTTGTCCCATCTTGTTTTCAATGGTTGGTATTTTATGCAAAGTGTCACAATGAATTGTCACAGATTTTAATGTCGAGCACATGACGAGTTGTGTGGCGAATGTGACGGGAGAGAGGGACATGGCCTATTGTCACTCGTCAATCTGGTGACATATGGCATTGTTGGGACGAGATGTAATTGAGACTGCGTCGAGTGGTGTGGGTGGGGGGAGAGGGGTTACATTATGCTGCCGGCATTACAATGACGTTGTCGGATCTCATGGGATGAAGATCTTGTAGTGAGGATCTTGTAGTGAGGATCTTGTATTGAGGATCATGTAGTGAGGATCTTCAAAAGATTTGTTACCTCGTTGTAGAAGGACATTCGAATGTGGCCACAGCTCTGACCGATAGCGTGGTTAGTACTAGCCATTGACGTAAAGAAATCATTCGTGCGGCTATGTCAGAAGATAACAAAGAAGATGCATTATAGATACCATGAAACCTTTCTTATAGCGCTATCACTGGTGTCCATAAAATCGGATAGCGTTGAAAGCGAGGTCGCCTTAGTGTGGGGGTCGCCTTAGTGTGGGGTCGCCTTAGTGTGGGATCACCTTAGTGTGGGGTTCGCCTTAGTGTGAGGTTGCCTTAGTGTGGGGGTCGCCTTAGTGTGGGGTCGCCTTAGTTTGGGGTCACCTTAGTGTGGGATCACCTTAGTGTGGCGGTCGCCTTAGTGTGAGGTTGCCTTAGTGTGGGGGTCGCCTTAGTGTGAGGTCGCCTTAGTGTTGTGTGCCTTAGTGTGGGGTCGCCTTAGTATGGGGTCGCCTTAGTGTGGGGTCGCCTTAGTGTGGGGTCGCCTTAGTGTGGGGTCGCCTTAGTGTGGGGTTGTCTTAGTGCGGGATTGCCTTAGTGTGGGGTCGCTTAGTGTGGGGTCCGCCTTAGTGTGGGGTCGCCTTAGTGTTGGGGTCGCCTTAGTGTGGGGGTCGCCTTAGTGTGGGGTTCGCCTTGGTGTGGGGTCGCCTTAGTGTGGGGTCGCCTTAGTGTGTGGTCGCCATAGTGTGGGGTCGCCTTAGTGCTGGATGGCCTTAGTGCGAATAGATAGTTTAATTGTTTTTTTTCCCACCCATATACTTTAAAAGACAAAAGAATTCATGCTCGAATTAATTTCCGTAATTTGACGAGCGATGCCATCATGGCGTTAGATCTGAAGTCTCCTTAAAGTGGGGCGCGTTGTAGCGAGGTTCCATGAATTACTCTCATTGAATTATTTGAATAGCCGTATCCTATTCAATGGTGACAAGACAGGTTGAAACAGGCAGATGTTTTTGTCAATACAGGTTGAAACAGGCAGATGTTTTTGTCAATACAGGTTGAAACAGGCAGATGTTTTTGTCAAGACAGGTTGAAACAGGCAGATGTTTTTGTCAAGACAGGTTGAAACAGGCAGCTGCTTTTGTCAAGACAGGTTGAAACAGGCAGCTGCTTTTGTCAAGACAGGTTGAAACAGGCAGCTGCTTTTGTCAAGACAGGTTGAAACAGGCAGCTGCTTTTGTCAAGACAGGTTGAAACAGGCAGCTGTTTGTCTCAATTCGTAAAGCAAAAAAAAAAAAAAACATTAAAAAAAACCAGATCCATCTGAACTCCAAATCCCTGAAATCTGGAATCTACTAACTGGAACTTGCCCTTTTGGTCAGACGAACTAAATATGTGCTTGCTCACCTCTTTTAATAAAATGATCTATCATACATTATTGGGGGGGTGTCGATATGCATTTGAAAATTTTTAACCACAGTCATCAAAGTCATATGACTCAATTGTTTGGCCTTGAACTCTAATCCGGGCTTGAGGTAGAAATCTTTTGCTCAAACTTGAGTATTTCTTCATGCTTTATTTTAAACACAAACTTGCAGGATCTGAAATTAACAAACTTGCAGGATCTGAAGATAACAAACTTGCAGGATCTTAAATTAACAAACTTGCAGGATCTGAAGTTAACAAACTTGCAGGATCTTAAATTAACAAACTTGCAGGATCTGAAGTTAACAAACTTGCAGGATCTGAAGATAACAAACTTGCAGGATCTGAAGATAAAGGGGTTGTCTTAGTGCGGGATTGTCTTAGTGTGGGGTCGCTTAGTGTGGGGTACGCCTTAGTGTGGGGTCGCCTTAGTGTTGGGGTCGCCTTAGTGTGGGGGTCGCCTTAGTGTGGGGTTCGCCTTGGTGTGGGGTCGCCTTAGTGTGGGGTCGCCTTAGTGTGTGGTCGCCATAGTGTGGGGTCGCCTTAGTGCTGGATGGCCTTAGTGCGAATAGATAGTTTAATTGTTTTTTTTCCCACCCATATACTTTAAAAGACAAAAGAATTCATGCTCGAATTAATTTCCGTAATTTGACGAGCGATGCCATCATGGCGTTAGATCTGAAGTCTCCTTAAAGTGGGGCGCGTTGTAGCGAGGTTCCATGAATTACTCTCATTGAATTATTTGAATAGCCGTATCCTATTCAATGGTGACAAGACAGGTTGAAACAGGCAGATGTTTTTGTCAATACAGGTTGAAACAGGCAGATGTTTTTGTCAATACAGGTTGAAACAGGCAGATGTTTTTGTCAATACAGGTTGAAACAAGCAGATGTTTTTGTCAAGACAGGTTGAAACAGGCAGCTGCTTTTGTCAAGACAGGTTGAAACAGGCAGCTGTTTTTGTCAAGACAGGTTGAAACAGGCAGCTGTTTTTGTCAAGACAGGTTGAAACAGGCAGCTGTTTTTGTCAATACTGGTTGAAACAGGCAGATGTTTTTGTCAATACAGGTTGAAACAGGCAGATGTTTTTGTCAATACAGGTTGAAACAAGCAGATGTTTTTGTCAAGACAGGTTGAAACAGGCAGCTGCTTTTGTCAAGACAGGTTGAAACAGGCAGCTGTTTTTGTCAAGACATGTTGAAACAGGCAGCTGCTTTTGTCAAGACAGGTTGAAACAGGCAGCTGTTTTTGTCAAGACAGGTTGAAACAGGCAGCTGTTTTTGTCAAGACAGGTTGAAACAGGCAGCTGCTTTTGTCAAGACAGGTTGAAACAGGCAGCTGCTTTTGTCAAGATAGGTTGAAACAGGCAGCTGCTTTTGTCAAGACAGGTTGAAACAGGCAGCTGCTTTTGTCAAGACAGGTTGAAACAGGCAGCTGCTTTTGTCAAGACAGGTTGAAACAGGCAGCTGCTTTTGTCAAGACAGGTTGAAACAGGCAGCTGCTTTTGTCAAGACAGGTTGAAACAGGCAGCTGCTTTTGTCAAGACAGGTTGAAACAGGCAGCTGCTTTTGTCAAGACAGGTTGAAACAGGCAGCTGCTTTTGTCAAGACAGGTTGAAACAGGCAGCTGCTTTTGTCAAGACAGGTTGAAACAGGCAGCTGCTTTTGTCAAGACAGGTTGAAACAGGCAGCTGCTTTTGTCAAGACAGGTTGAAACAGGCAGCTGCTTTTGTCAAGACAGGTTGAAACAGGCAGCTG
>CAXITT010000792.1:256396-302168 GCA_964033795.1 Lymnaea stagnalis
AATCCCCCCCCCCCCCCACAGAGAATGGTAAATCAAAGGAAACTTTAATGCACTGTATTGACTGAACTATGCCAGCTAAGCTAGGATGTCTATCATAAGATCTCTTGGGAAAAGGTTTGTGGTGTTTGCACAGCTGGTGCTTCAGTTATGTTGGATGTCACAGCTGGTGCTCCAGCTATGCTAGGATTCACAGCTGGTGCTCCAGTTATGCTGGATGTCACAGCTGGTGCTCCAGCTATGCTAGGATGTCACAGATGGTGCTCCAGCTATGCTAGGATGTCACTTCTGGTGCTCCAGTTATGCTGGATGTCACAGCTGGTGCTCCAGCTATGCTGGATGTCACAGCTGGTGCTCTAGCTATGCTGGATGTCACAGCTGGTGCTCCAGCTATGCTAGGATGTCACAGATGGTGCTCCAGCTATGCTAGGATGTCACTTCTGGTGCTCCAGCTATGCTAGGATGTCACAGCTGGTGCTCCAGCTATGCTAGGATGTCACAGCTGGTGCTCCAGCTATGCTAGGATGTCAAAGCTGGTGCTCCAGCTATGCTAGGATGTCACAGCTGGTGCTCCAGCTATGCTAGGATATCACAGATGGTGCTCCAGCTATGCTAGGATGTCTACCAAAATTTCCTTTATTTGTAATTAGAAATAAATATTTCACGATATAAATTACATATTCTTTTTGTGACGTAGAGCTATTCTTAAATTATGTTCAATTTGTAACAATTCAAATTCATCGTGCATATCAAATATTTACATTAAGGTTCATAACAGTAAGAAATTTACAGTAATGAAAAAGCAATGAAATTAATTGTATGGTTGGGGGTCACAACAACATGAGGAACTGTATTTTAAAGGGTCACGGCACTAGGAAGTTTGAGAACCACTGCTCTAAAAAGATAATTTTATAAAAATATGTAATAGTTATAAGGATCAACAAATATATCAATATTTACTTTCCAACTATTTGTACACGGTTAAAGGCACAATTTAGGCTCTTATTCTTTTTAAAAATGTTGTACAATTTTGTTCCGTTTCATTTTTATGTACACATTTGGGGGATGAGGGTGACGGTTCGGGGATTGAGCCTATCAGTGAGATGGCTGAAATAAACAGTCCTCGCATGATTCAATAGATTTCATTTGCATTCAAGCAAGTTATATTGTTGGAAATGATCGAATGAAAATGATTCTTTCAACTTTGTTCAGGAACAGTTCCTTCTAACGAAATAATGGATTTTTTTAAATATTGCAGACAATGCATTTAAAATTCCTGTTTAATAATATTGTTTTAAGTAAATTTAAGTGACGTCTATTAGAATCAAAGTAACGTATCAAATGCTATTAAGTTATTGATGATATTTATAGTTAACTTATTATAGCAAATTATTGAACATACAAACTCCAAGCAACCATTTGGTATTAAAACAATGTTGAGCGTTATCGGCAGACCGAAATCTGCCAATAATGCCGAGCGTTATTGTTAGACAGAAATTTTCCCATAATGACGCACATTTCTAGAAATAATTAGGATCACATTCCAAGCCGTGGTGGGGTTGTAGTTTTAAGTAGGGTAGGATCGAGTGTAAAGATAGGATCTTTAATGAAAATGGCAAAAAGACATTTCAAAACCGAAGCTACCGGTACGCACAAGTTAAATTTTAAAAAAATTAATAGGCCTAACTATAGCCTATGTATTAGATATAGGACAATTCATTGTGCCTACATCTGCTCTGTTAGGGGCCAACATAGGGTCTATTCGACCTATAGAGTGTTACTAATATATCCAGTCAAACCTCCTACTCCTAGTCATAGCTAATTTTCTGGTATTTCATATTAAATGTTATACCAGTAATAAAAATGGTACCGGTATTCTCCATGTAGACTCACTTTCACCCACTGTAGAGATGTCTTTAAATGATGTCAAAGCTTGATAGGATATCGTTTAGTTTTTTTTTAAAAGCACTATGATACATCACGTAGTCCAGAAATGTTCTGTCAGAAATAGTTGACATGCCGTGCAACAGTGTTATGATGCAGAGAGGTGTCTGCATCAGGCGGCCATGTGAGAGACGGGGTGGGGCATAAAGGCCCTACATCGATAATAACAGAATCTAATCCTGTTTAAGTTTAAGGCTAGTATTTTTTCCTCATCCTTGAGGGTGCCCCTAAGTCTACCCAGCTCTGGCCTTAGCTGGGGAAAAGTAAAGCTGGCTGGTTATTGCGCTGGCCATACACTCTTGAAAACCCTGCCCCAAGGGAACTTTACTTCCCAAAGACTCGCAATGCATCCTACGATCAGCAGGGTTCCAATTAATTTTTGTATGCTTTTTTTGTATTTAGACCCATAGTTACAACAGTGACAGTATGGCTTTTTGTTTCAATTATCACAATTTTTTTTACAAGAGCTAAAATTGTTGATGTCAAGATTTTGATATGTTTTAAGTACGGTACCGGTATGTTCATTTCATTGTCATCACTAAGTGTTATTTCGACTATTTCTGGAGCGGCATATTGTGTCCCTACTTATTATGATACTTATTAGAAAATAAAATGAAACAAATAAAGCGTGACATATTTTTTCAGCTATAGGCTACATTAATACACAACTCTGAGATCTAAAATAATTGAATAAGTAAGTTATTAATATTTATTTGTTTATTAGAGAAAAAACAAATGGATGTTAAAGTCTATGAGTGGAATTATACAAAGAAAATTAAACAGTCAAAAGAGCTAAAAGTATATCACAATGTACAGTTAGCACAGCTGTATCTGACTTAAACATGATTTATGCGGCTCATCTGCATGTCCATGTTGTTTACAGTTTTTTGACGAAACTTGAATGAACATTCTAACAAAATAGATTGAAACTAGAATTTTGAATACTTACGTTGTTGGACAGAATGAAAAGTATAATAAAATTAGCTAAAAAGAGCTTTCCCAACGGGGAAACGATCCCTGGTCATCCAGGTGACCGGTGGGGGGACACTAACCACTACACTACCGAAGCGATGCTTTCAAGAAAACTTTGTATAATATATTCATTATTACATTTATCACATTCTGCGAATAATGTCGAGCGTTATCCGCACAGCTCTGTGAATAATCACTTCGATAAAGAAATTGAGGGATTCATTTTTTAACATAGTCATAGTAGGCCTAGATCTAACTCTAACATAAACTATTGACATAGTCATAGTATGTCTAGATCTAACTCTAACCTAAACTATTGACATAGTCATAGTAAGCCTAGATATAACTCTAACCTAAACTATTGACATAGTCATAGTAGGCCTAGATATAACTCTAACCTAAACTATTGACATAGTCATAGTAGGCCTAGATATAACTCTAACCTAAACTATTGACATAGTCACAGTAAGCCTAGATATAACTTATGTAACTCTAACCTAAACTATTGACATAGTCATAGTAGGCCTAGATATAACTATAACTCTAACCTAAACTATTGAAATAGTCATAGTAGGCCTAGATCTAACTCTAACCTAAACTATTGACATAGTCATAGTAGGCCTAGATCTAACTCTAACCTAAACTATTGACATAGTCATAGTAGGCCTAGATCTAACTCTAACCTAAACTATTGACATAGTCATAGTAGGCCTAGATCTAACTCTAACCTAAACTATTGACATAGTCATAGTAGGCCTAGATCTAACTCTAACCTAAACAATTGACATAGTCATAGTAGGCCTAGATCTAACTCTAACCTAAACTATTGACACTTGGCCGTTGGAAAAAAGTTTGCATTTCAATTTCAATTAAACCTGTGAATGTGAAAAACAATCACATTGAATAGTAGGCAGTAGGCTTACCTTTTAGCTAATAAGTAATACGAAGTGATTATTCACAGATTCCCTAAGTATATGCTGTTTATTTATTATTTTTACAAGATGAGTTCCAAGAACATAAATTATTAGGCTTAGATATTGTTTTTTTTAGCACAAATTTCATGTTCAGATTGAAACACATAAATAATAAAATAAAAGATGAACTGCACACAAAAATTACCATAAGTTTCATTATACCTATGCCTAGGCCTATAAATATACATTTAATGACCATTAGGCCTAGGCCCATGCCCATATATTTACATTTTGCATCATCAATTATCTGTAAAGTCTTTTGTTGGAAAATTATATCAAAACCTAAATCATTGAGAATTTAAAAATAGAATAAATAACTGCGGCTTTTACACAATGACATTGCACTTTTTACATTAAGCTTGATTATACTGGATATATATTTTATTCTTTAAGCCTATCTACTTTTTGGGTACATTCTATAGGCTACACAGTGGGTTAATTTCCTAGTAAGGCAAGAATTTAATTGAACTTGGTTTTCAAATTATTTAATGGTTAGTTACAATTTTGAAAGACACAATGTTTCCACTAAATTGTCAATACTTAAGTGAATGTTACACACCTGTTTTAGCAGATAAGGTTACGAGTTAAGACTAAATGCCAAATGTGTCATTTAATTTATAAATACTTACAAGAATGTTACGCACCTGTTTTTTTGTAAATTAGGTTGAAGTTAATTCTCAGGAAGCATAACTTTAACAATAAGATCTTTTTCATTAATATCCCCTATAATCTGTATCTTTACTTGAGACTTATACTCTTAAAGATGGTGATCTACAAACATAATGTTCTACAATTTTGCTAAGCAATCATATGCCATAAATATTTTTAATTTTGTTTATTCATGGTCTGTTTTAAAAAAAAATATTTTTTTAAAATAGTGTTAAATTATGGCTTTCAAATAGCATTAGCTGATTAAGTATTTTGAAATAATTAATATTAATACATTTGACTATGAATTAATTTTGAAAAAAAAACAAAATATAACATATGCAATATTGCAATTTATGGAACTTAAAATAAATTGATGAGTTTTATTTCTACCAACATAAACCTCAGTAAATGTCTTATCTCAGCATAACCTAAGGACATGGTAATGTGGCAGTACAAACCTATGTACATCATATGAGAGGGTAACACCTAAGGACATGTGCTGGTTTGAACCTATGAATATGATATCAGAGGGTAGCATTTAAGGACAGGAACAGGAGATGGTTAATGCATTATAAAAAAGTATTGCATTACCTAAGTAAGACTTGTAGACTTGCTACAATACTCTATTCCAAATATGTTTGTGATGGTTAGAACCAATGGCCATAGACATGTGATGGTTACAATGCTGAGTATAAAAATATGTTACAATTGTATGCAGCCAATTAAAGAAACAAAATAATAATTGTTAATTCTATTTCATTGCCATTTTGCTTTACTGTAATATAAAAAAAAAATATTAATGATTTCATTAGTTATATCAGAATTAACAAAAATTTTAAAAAATCTTCAATGAATATAACTTATTTGCTTTTGTGTTTCTTTAAATTTCATATTAAGTCCATATTTTTACTCATATTCAATTTTATCTCCTCTCTAAAGAGGTAGGAAACATTTTTCACTTCAATGTCTTTGGGGTGCTAATTTAAGAACAAGTTTATCAGAGGTTTCATTACAGTAAACATCATGGTAAACATCTTTAGGTAGTTAACTATAAAATTTTATCATTACATAATAAGGCCTATGGCTGTGTAAAGTTAGAAACTACTGTAACATACATGACAGGTATAGATAGTTTACAATAAAAGTATATTATTACAAAGTATGGCCAATATCTTTGTATAGTTAGAAGCTACAGTAGCATACACGACAGGAAATCATAGTTTTCAATAAAAGTATGTTATTACTAAAAATGGTCTATATCATATCTTTGTATAGTTAGAAGCTATTTATCATACATGATACATAAAGTAATAAAAAAAATTTTTTTTAACCAAGTGAATGATAAAAATGATTAAGTTTTGGTTCAGAAAAAATACCCCAAGGTACACATGCAGCAATAAAATAAATAGACAGACCTTAATGAATGCATGCACCAATAACATATATGGACAGATCTTAATGAATGCATGGAGCAATAACTTAAATTATACTGGTAGACAAGCACTTAACATGTTTTTTTGCCACATTTTATTCTTAAAAAGTGAATTTAAACTTTTCAAAAAAAAATCACATCTAATTTTAGACACACAACTTTGGTTATAAATTGATTTTTTCATTTAACTGATAAATATTAATAGATCTGATTTATGGATTCTTAAAATATCTATTTATGCAAGAGCCGTTAGTAATTTTAGAATTTTAGGATGAATCAGATTTTACAAAAAGAGAAGCAATTTAGAAAAAAAAATATTTTTGAAATGTTTGTTATCTTTTCCTTTTTTTATATCCCTATTAACCTTATTAGATCTATATGAAGAAATTTATTTTAAAATGTTCAGTTTGATTTAACAATTGATGGAGATTATATTTAAGGATTCATCATTATTATAATTTTATTGACAGAGAGACAGACAGTTAATTCATATAATAATGAATAATTCAGATTATTGCAACAAAACTTGCCTCGATTTGTAACCAATAATTCTTGATAGTGAAATGCTTTGGAATTTTCATGTTAAATAATAGTAAAAGGTTAATTTACATTTTTAACTTTTTAACTTTTCTAATAATCAATAATGCTAAAATGAAAGAAAAATAAAAATGTTTGGGCAATGAACTCGTCTTGAAACACAATAAAATAATAATGATTATATTATTAAGCATTTAATTTTTTTTCGGTTATAAACTTTCTTGGAAACAAACAATATTGCTGAACTAAGGAAAATCAGGTGACTGCAAGATGGATTCATGATGAAAAATCTGATTGAGGATAAAAATAAAACGAACAGGTGAGTTCAAAATCTACAATAAAAGAAATAAAACAACATGTGTAATAATAGATACAGTTTTTGATTTATTTTCTTGAAATGTGTGCTTAAATATCATTGCCAATTATTTTACACCATCATAACATAAATTTACTTGCACTAATCCCTACCAATTTACAAGTCTTTTCATTAAAATAAAATCCACACAACAAAATTTTTCACTAGAAAGAGAATGTATTAAATACATATATGTATATATTTTGAAAAATGAAAATTTTTAAAGTTTGCTAATTATATGTTTTTCTTGAAATAAAATTGTAAATTTGTATACTAAGACTTTTTTTATTTATTTGAAATATCATTATTAAATAAACAAAGCAAAAGTTGTTATAAATGAATAATAGTAATGCTTTAAACTTACAGCAAAGACCAAATTTTTCAAAGCTTTTTAAACCTAAAATGTTATCTGTACAAAAAAATGGACCCTTAGTCTCCTACTCAGCACTGATTGTGCCATGTAGCCCGATAAAATAAATTTAAAATAATATTCTTATCTCAATTTGAGATTCAGATTTGTGTCTATTTGAATATAAGGTAGGATCAAATGTATGTGTTTATTCGCAGAACTGTTCCAAAGAATTTTGTAGCATTGCATGCATTATGTGAGATGGAATACAAGAGTCTGAAATGGTGAGTGCATTATGTGAGATGGAATACAAGAGTCTGAAATGGTGAGTGCATTATGTGAGATGGAATACAAGAGTCTGAAATGGTGAGTGCATTATGTGAGATGGAATACAAGAGTCTTTAAATGGTGAGTGCATTATGTGAGATGGAATACAAGAGTCTGAAATGGTGAGTGCATTATGTGAGATGGAATACAAGAGTCTGAAATGATGATTGTTTTTCAGGGTGCAGTTACAAAATACTTGTATGTGTAAATCTGTCGGTGTTGTATGTTTTTGTTTTTGTGTATGTGTTTTAAGGGGGTACTACATCCTGCATATCAGATATTTACATTACGGTTCATTTAAGTTAAGAATTTACAGTTATGAAGTAGCAACGAATATACTTTTATGGTAGGGGGTCACCACAACATGAGGAACTCTAGTAAAGGGTGGTGGCATTAGGAAGGTTGAGAACCACTGTCTTAGATAGATGTTTCCCCCTAAATCAGGTCTGCACACCATACGGCCCGCATGTGGCCCGCCAGCGGCCCGCGAAGTAACGAAATTTTCTTTATTATTATTCTTTTCTTAATAGCTATCCTCCCTGCTTATCATTTTTTCGGCCCGCACAAGCTTTTCAGAAAGTATTACGGCTCGCCTTACATTTTGAGTTGTGCAGGCCTGCTGTAAATAGTTCCAAGTTTTCTTTTTTTGTAAATTAACAATGCAGCTGTGTGTAAAAAATAGTTAATTACTTTTTTATTTTACACAAAAAGTAAAAGTGCCGTTAAAAGTGTAGGCTTTATGTCTGTTTTGTTTTAGGATAAATAATTTATTGATCTTTAACTCAGAGCGTTTCAAAGACCTTTTTGAACTTGTCATCACTGAGGAAAAAAAAATGACAGATTAATATCTTTCAGATATTTCTCGATGAATCCCTAGAGGTTTACTTGTTTATTATTCTTAAAATATATATTTGGCTCCCTGTAGACCCACAGTCTAAACAACAGTTCATATTTCTGCAACATCTATAAATGCCAGGGTAAAGATTGATAGTCCTAAAGACATCGCGTATTCTAATCAAGGGACCCCCCCACCCCCAAACCATTCTTCCTGCCCCAGGAGATGTGAATAATTGAATGCCAATTGATTGTGTCATGGCAACCAAGAACCTGTTAGGTAATGGGCATGGCAATAAACATGAAGACGAAGTCCTAGAGCAGTGTTTCCCAACCGTTTTTGTGCCATGCCCCACCTAAACCTTTCTAAACTTCCTAAGCCACTCTATGTTATATATATTACAAAAAAAAAATGACTATTTTTTAAAATATAACTCTACGGATACTTTCACATAAATATATGAAGAATTAGGCACAGTTGAACCCGTTATGTCACCGGCCTCAGGGTTTGCCAAAAAGCGTCGAGATCACCGTTGATCGAGATAAACGAAAACCAATATGGCGGTCAGATATTAACATGAGCTTGAAATTTCTTTATGTTCACGATGGCCTTTTATAAATAAATGAGAATGTACATACACGTGTTTTTTTGGAGTTTTCCTCAACCTGCGCACCCCTCCCCCCCCCCCCCCCCCCCCTTCGCCCGTAGATGCATAACTCACGAATGAGAAGAGCAGTTGTTTCCCAGTAATTAAACTCATTCAATGCAAGGGCATTAATCCTATGTTTTCCAAACGATTGTGCGTTTGGTCTTATTACTTCCCTTGTTTAACATCGCTTCCCTCAAATCGTCCGCAGAATGGGTTCTAATCTGGAATATCCTAGCTTTTCGAAAACGACTTTCTTTTGGATCAAATAATTTCAACACACGATCCCCGAACAGCTTGCAAAACAACAACAAAAAACAACAACAAAAAACAACAAACCCCCCCCCCCCCAAAAAAAAAAAAAAAAAAAAAAAAAAAAAAAAAAAAAAAAAAAAAAAAATTACAAAAAAAAAAAAAAAAAAAAAAAAACAAAAAAAAACAACAACAAAAAACAACAAACCCCCCCCCCCCAAAAAAAAAAAACAACAACCAATAACAAACAAAATAAGATATGAATAAGTTCTCAAACGGATAAAATAAGTTCGTTCATTGTTTCATATCAAAAGGCCCCAATATTTGTAACAGTATAACTGTGCATGCTTTTTTTTTTTAAAAATAAAAGAAAGAAAGAAAAAGCAAACAAAAAAAAACGACACTTTATGCATGCTAATTTGATATTAGATGGAATCCATTGAGAAACAAAATTGTATAGCTGTGACGGACAAGGTTTAAGGCAAGGCTGCCATGTTGAGAGGTTATGTTGTGAATCTTGGATATAAGTAATTGTGAAATAAAGGTGAGAGCAACTCTATATAATCAATATAGAAGTGAAAATATATCATGGTAATCTGAAAAAATATTTAGGTAATCTGAAAATACATCTAGGTAATCTGAAAATACATCTAGGTAATCTGAAAATACATCTAGGTAATCTGAAAATACATCCAGGTAATCTGAAAATACATCTAGGTAATCTGAAAATACATCTAGGTAATCTGATAATATATCTAGGTAATCTGAAAATATATCTAGGTAATCTGAAAATATATCTAGGTAATCTGATAATATATCTAAGTATATCCTATGAGTGATTTTATTAATTTAACTTTTACTTATATGAATGTTTATTTCATCCTCCTCATGTCCCTTAGTCCTTGGACCTTTGGGGCGCCACAGATGACATGTTAACTATCCTCCTCATGTCCCTTAGTTCTTGGACCGTTGGGGCGCCACAGATGACATGTGAACCATCCTCCTCCATTCCTCTCTTTCTTCAGCACTACGCACCGCATCGCCCAGTGTTAGTCCTGTCCACTCTTTGATGTTTTCCTCCCACCTTTTTCTTTGTCTTCCTCTTCTTCTCCCTCCTCTTGTAATGCCCTGCAATATTTCTTTGGCAAGCCCTTGTTTCCTTGTTACGTGGCCGTACCATTGTAATTTGCGTTTTTTCACAGTCACCAGTTTATTTATTTATCATTACTTTCTATTGTACTAATGAAGGCATTTAGCCACACGTTTACATAATTTGTCTTCTGTATGGTCATCATTATTAAAGCTGAACATGTGTGGCATTATTTACATAAAGTGTTCGCGTCTGATCAACCCATTAGTTGCTTGAATTAAATCGGACCATAAAAAAGTGTCTCAATATTAGCTTTTAGCTCCTAAGCAACATAACATCTGACAAAATATTAGAAACGGAGTGGTTATTCACAGTCGACTGTGGAATCATAATTGCTACTTGTTGTAAACCTTGTAATGCCTGGGAATAACGACTAGTGTTATATCCAGCCGACCGTTTACCATAATAGTGCTAACATAAGTCTTTTAGCATTAAAACAAATTATAGATTCCATACGGCCCATTATTTAGGAACATTCTTTTTTTATTTTAAATTTTTAACGGTAGTAAATTATTTATCGGCTGTGAATAACGTTGCGATTTTGTTAACAGTCACCTGGAAATAACGTTGAGTTTTATACAGTCACCTGGAAATAACGTTGAGTTTTATACACAGTCACCTGGAAATAACGTTGAGTTTTATACACAGTCACCTGGAAATAACGTTGAATTTATACACAGTCACCTGGAAATAACGTTCAGCATTATTACAGTGGCTGTGGCAAACGCTCGACACCACGTGTTTGCCTTGAGATTTACGGAAAGCGCACTTTCGCATTTGCTGGTGCAACAATTTGGAACGCCCTTCCTGTCGCTCTCAGAAACAACCAGACACTGGAGTCCTTTAAAACCGATTTAAAAACACATCTATTTCGCAAACACCTTCTGGGATGATTGTCTACCATATTTTCCAGTTAATGCATATTGGCTTTGTTGCTTATGGTTGAAATGGCTAGAAAACTTTGCCATTGTATGCTTGTAATTAGTTTTTGTAGTGTTGCGTTTGTTTTAAATGTGGTAAATTATTTTTTTTTTTCTTTCTACCTCGCTTCGAGCCTTTGGTGATAAAGCGTGTTTTTGAAATTATTATTATTATTATTATTATTATTCACAGCTGACTGTGTTTAACGCAGCCCTATTGGAAAACATTTCGAATCATTTAAGGACAAGAGAGTTGGAGCGCATAATGAATTTAAATATTAGACATTGTGTTTGATTCAGTGGCGTCACTAGGGTTACTGTCACCCAGGGCATTAACTCATGGGTTCACTCCATCCAGATTTGCACCAAGGACCCCCACTTATTATGCTTTCTCTGGTGACATTCTGCTCTGGTGATGTCCTGCTCTGGTGACATCCTGCTCTGGTGACATCCTGCTCTGGCGACATCCTGCTCTGGGGATGTCCTGCTCGTGAGACATTCTTCTATGGCGGCTCCCTGCTTGGTGACACCCTACTCTGGTGACACTCTGATCTGGTTTACAACTTGCTATGTTGGCTTACTGCTCTAGCTGCAACGTGATCTGGTCACAATGTGATCTGGTAGAAACGTGATCGGATGGAATTTTGATCTTTTGGAAATGGTATCGGGTGGCTATGTCATCTGGTGTGAATGTGATCTAGTGGCAACAAAAGCAGGTGGTAACGTGATCTTGGGCAACGTGATTTGGTCGCAATGGGATCTGGTAGAAACGTGATCGGGTTGCAACTTGATCTTTTAGAAATGGTATCTGGTGGCAATGTGATCTGGTGGCAACAATCTGGTGGTAAGTTGATCTTGTTGCAACGTGATCTTGTGGCAACGTGATCTGGAGGCAAATTGATCTGGAAGCAATGTTATCTGGTGGCAATGTGATCTGGTGGCCGTATACTCTTGTATTTAACATAGATCTCTTAGTAAACCGACTCCAGTCATCCCTGTCAAAATTGCATTTTTCTTTTGGTGCCATCCTCGTAGTGAGGATCTGATCCAGTGCGGTCCACATCTCCAAATCATCATAGAGACGCTATTGAAGTATGATGAAGACTAATTGAAAACAGACTAATGCTTGTGCAAAATCAACTATTTCTTTGTCTTCGCCTAAACACAATTTACTACTAGTGCAGAAAGTTCTTACAAACAGAACAGACAATTAGAATAAAGAATCTATGCACCAGCTTCAAAGTAGTGTCTCGGAAAACACATAGGTAGTACCATGGTTCAAATTGCTTCATCAGAGCAAAGAAGTACCAGGGTTCATGGCACTTACATAGAGCAACAAGTACCAAGATTCAAATTTCTCTCTCAGAAAACCGATAGTCAGTGAAATGGTTAAAAACGCTTATCATAGAACCCGGCAACAAGTACCAAGGTTCAAAGTTCTCAGAAAACTCATAGTCAGTACCATTGTTTAAACGCTGAATCAGGGAACCCGGCTAGAAGTACCAAGATTCAAAGTTCTCAGAAAACCCATAGTCAGTACCATTGTTTACACGCTTAGTCAGGGAACCCCGCAACAAGTACCAAGATTCAAAGTTCTCAGAAAACCCATAGTCAGTACCATTGTTTACACGCTTGGTCAGGGAACCCCGCAACAAGTACCAATGTTCAAAGTTCTCAGAAAACCCATAGTCAGTACATGGTTTAAACGCTGGATCAGGGAACCCCGCTAGAAGTACCAAGGTTCAAAGTTCTCAGAAAACCCATAGTCAATACCATTGTTTACACGCTTAGTCAGGGAACCCCGCTAGAAGTACCAAGGTTCAAAGTTCTCAGAAAACCCATAGTCAGTACCATTGTTTACACGCTTAGTCAGGGAACCCCGCTAGAAGTACCAAGATTCAAAGTTCTCAGAAAACCCATAGTCAGTACCATTGTTTACACGCTTAGTCAGGGAACCCCGCTAGAAGTACCAATGTTCAAAGTTCTCAGAAAACCCATAGTCAGTACATGGTTTAAACGCTGAATCAGGGAACCCCACTAGAAGTACCAAGGTTCAAAGTTCTCAGAAAACCCATAGTCAGTACCATTGTTTACACGCTTAGTCAGGGAACCCCGCAACAAGTACCAATGTTCAAAGTTCTCAGAAAACCCATAGTCAGTACATGGTTTAAACGCTGAATCAGGGAACCCCGCTAGAAGTACCAAGGTTCAAAATGCGCACCGAGAGAGCGCCACCAAAATGAGAGGGATACAGCAGACGTTTAAGTCCCAGCCCCCACAACACAAATGCTGACAAACTGGCGCCCCACGGGCAGGACGTCTTAGATTCGATCGATCTACGGCAAGCTGGTGGCTTTTTGGTTCCCCCTAGGGGTACATATGAGACGGGGCGGGATTTGGAGTAGTGCGCGAGAGACTGGGATGAGAGCATGATGGAGGGGCTGGGGGATGGTCCTAGAGGAGGGTGTGTATAGGGTGGGGTGGACTTTAGTGGAGCTTAAGTTGGATGTGAATACATGGCGTGTTTGAGGTGATTGGAGGAGATATAAGCAATGCAGTCTTAGATGAGAGAGATATATAGTCAGAGAGGGAGAGAGAGAGGGGGAAGGGAGGTGTAAGAAGCATTTATGCTAGATATTTAAATGTTAAGAAAGTGCTGTTTCTAAATAGGGTGGGGGTGGGGGTTGTTGTTGGGGGGGGGGGCTATTTCTATGCAGTTACTTTCACATTCTGGTGGGAAGAACGCATTCTAAACAAAGGGACAGATATGTGCGCTTTAGTTTCAAATTCACGCCTGATAATTTTATGACTTGAAAGATCCATCATTGCAATAAAAGAGAGGATTATTATTATATCTATTACTTGGCGCCTCTCAGGAGGTTGGTGATATTATGGAATATGGATGGTGTGGCTCGTGTTGGTGTCAATGAGCTGGAAATGTAAGCGAATGGGAAATTCCCGGTAAGATTGAGGAGTTCTTTTTTTTCCAGTCCCTTGTCTTTCTTTTATTGATGATCTAAAATGTCTGAGCAGTCAGTGGGTGCAGAGCCAGGAAGGATGCAAACATAGTTTATTTTCAATGGAAATTGTTGAAGGGGGGGGAGTGGGGGTGTTGGTAGAAGGAGAGGGGTGTTGGTGGAAGGAGAGGGGTTCGGTCGAAGGAGAGGGGTGTTGTTGGAAGAAGAGGGGTGTTGGTGGAAGGAGAAGGGTGTTGGTGGAAGGAGAGGGGTGTTGGTGGAAGGAGAGTGGTATTGGTGGAAGGAGAGGGTTGTCGGTGAAACGAGAGGGGTGTTGGGGAAGGAGAGGGGTTTTGGTGGAAGGATAGGGCTGTTGGTGGAAGGAGAGGGGTGTTGGTGGAAGGAGAGGGGTGTTGGTGGAAGGAGAGGGGTGTTGGTGGAAGGAGAGGGGTGTTGGTGGAAGGAGAGGGGTGTTGGTGGACGGAGAGGGGTGTTGGTGGAAGGAGAGGGGTGTTGGTGGAAGGAGAGGGGTGTTGGTGGACGGAGAGGGGTGTTGGTGGAAGGAGAGGGGTGTTGGTGGAAGGAGAGGGGTGTTGGTGGAAGGAGAGGGGTGTTGGTGGAAGGAGAGGGGAGTTGGTGGAAGGAGAGGGGTGTTGGTGGAAGGAGTGGGGGCTGGCTGGAGGGAGAGTAGTGTTGGGGTAATCGGCGTGAGATATCAGTAAAGTGGAATATCTATTGACCCGATTCTAAAGTCAAATTAGGCTATTATTTTATATAACGGGAATGTGGTCATATACTCGCCAAAAACATCATGTTGTGTAATGAAATTATGACTTCTTTATATTTTAAGTGCCTCAGGCAAAGTGAATTTGAAAACATTAAAAAAGCATTAGTTTCGTTTTGTGTGGTTCGCTGGAACTTTTCATGGCTGCATCTCATCACATTTTCATTTCAGGTATTCTTTGTACACATTTTTGTTTGTTTACTTTTACCTTGCTACTTTCTCTAGATGTCTCCTACATCAGTCTTTGTTTCTGAGGATGCGACGTACATTAGTCTTTGTTTCTGTTGATGCAATATATATCAGCCTTAGTTTCTGTGGATGCTACCTACATCAGTCTTCGTTTTTCATGATACCACCTAAATCAATCTTTTTTAAAAACTATAAATGCATCCTACATGAGGCTTTGTTTCTGTAGATGCCTCCTAAATCAGACTCTGAGTGTCACGTTTTAAAGGTGCATGGGACAAAGAATCATTTTAAAAAGAGTTTACTTTGTTGACAGAAGGACTTGTTTTGTTGACAGAAGGACGTGTTTATTTGACAGAAAGACGTGTTTTGTTGACAGAAGGACTTTTTTGTTGACAGAAGGACTTGGTTTGTTGACAGAAGGACTTGTTTTGTTGACAGAAGGACGTGTTTTGTTGACAGAAAGACGTGTTTTGTTGACAGAAGGACTTGTATTGTTGACAGAAAGACGTGTTTTGTTGACAGAAGGACTTGGTTTGTTGACAGAAGGACTTGGTTTGTTGACAGAAGGACGTGTTTTGTTGATAGAAGGACCTGGTTTGTTGACAGAAGGACTTGTTTTGTTGACAGAAAGACGTGGCTTGTTTGTTAAGACGGAACATCTATCTGGCCCCCCTTCAGGTCAGTAACCCATTCAGCAGTAAATTTTTGCAGAAGCTCCTACAAATGACAAATGTTAACTAGTTAGCCGGAAGCACTGGCATGGGCTATAATTGGTTAGAGATATACTTTTTTTAACCTTTGACTTCAGGGCAAGAAGTTAATAATTTTTTTTTTCAAACTTCCTTCCTTAAGTTCTTTTTTGAATTATTACTTTATATTCATTAAACATCGGTTACCATCAATAGACGATGCCAGTGGTTCTGGATGGCGCCACCATTACTACGCTGCAATAATCGAACGTTACAATATATAAGGGACCGCGTTCAAGTCGTGTGAAGTACATAAGTACTGTAACTATTTGTGCCAATGCAATGAAAAAGATTTCCTTCTGTTCTAAACGTTTAGATACATTGACGTTAGGGAGTATTTCGAAAATATATATATATATATATATTTAGCCTCTTTATTTTCAATTTCATTTATCTATTCTCTATTGTTTTGTCTTCTCTGTAGGAGAAGGCATTTAGTTGAAACTATCGTATGATTTGTCTTGTCTGTTCTTTTCAATCCTAAACATACCTTGTCACATTAATTATTTTAAAAATCGAAAAAGCCTAAACAATATGTTTATTTTTTCTTTTCTTTAAAAAAAATCTGACAAACTGACATACGTTTAGTAAACATGACTCTTTGAAAGACTGGAAAATAGACTTTCTAAAAATATGTTAAAATAGAAATTCAAACACATTTGTGAGTTAAATAGGGACAATACAAGAATATATATATATACTTTTGAAAAAAATCGGGAAAGCCATATAGCAAACAACCATACAGCAAACAATCACACAGCAAACAATCATACAGCAAACAATCATACAGCAAAAAATCATACAGCAAACAATCATACATATAACAATCATACAGCAAACAATCGTACAACAAATAAACATACAACAAACAATCATACCACACAAAAATCATAGAGCAAAATCAAACAGCAAACAATCATTTAACATATTGATTTGTAGAATAATGGATAAAGATAGCCTTCGTAAGCGTCAGTTCACACGATCCAATTTTCGATCATACATTTGATGCAAGTTTTGTATGAAGGCTTGTCACACCGTTCAAATTACTTTTTGATCTAATTCCAATTTTCGCCCAAAAAACAGAAAGAACGCAAAAAAAAATAAAATAAATAAATCGTTCATACACAGATTTGATGCGAAATTTGAAGCTAGTTTGATCGTGTGAACTGACGCTTAGTCTGAATTAGACTTATGGATAGAAAGGTGAATGTCTTTAGTTAATGGAACTGGATTATGGATAGAAAGGTGAATGTCTTTAGTTAATGGAACTGGATTATGGATAGAAAGGTGAATGTCTTTAGTTAATGGAACTGGATTATGGATAGAAAGGTGAATGTCTTTAGTTAATGGAACTGGATTATGGATAGCGATTTTTATATCTTTATGTAAGAAGTGTAGACAGGCTGATAGTTGAATAACCGTAATAATGTACGTCATCACTGATGCACAAGTGGATACAATGATGGAGGGATATATAAATATCCATGACTTCTCTGTATTCTATTTCATCTTTCTATCTTCCAAAACATGTCACGTCTTTCACGGCCCATTGCAACCTCCCCCCCCCCAACCAGTCACCCAAGCAACACAAATAAAACGGTTATAAAGCCCAGAAAGACCAAGAGAAAAGCTATTCCAAAAGAAGCCATCTCGTTGTGTAGACTCCCGCAAGCAACACAAATAAAACGGTTATAAAGCCCAGAAAGACCAAGAGAAAAGCTATTCCAAAAGAAGCCATCTCGTTGTGTAGACTAAAGCTATTCCAAAAGAAGCCATCTCGTTGTGTAGACTCCCGCAAGCAACACAAATAAAACGGTTATAAAGCCCAGAAAGACCAAGAGAAAAGCTATTCCAAAAGAAGCCATCTCGTTGTGTAGACTAAGCCAGTAGATTTCATGGCGCCCGTAACGGCGGCACCGAATATTTGCATCTCCTGGGACAGATTGGAACACATCCATGATGGTCAGAGCCACCGCTGAAAAATGGTCTGGAGGATTCGTGGAGGGGGGGGGTTGGGGGGAGGGGGTTAGAGGTGGTTGTGACGTGGTTTTTGTGGCGAGTGGGCGAGTGGTGTGTAGTGGATTTGGATGGGTAGTAGTTATCAGCTATCAATAGATCCCAGCCAATTATCGAAGACGCGCCATCATTTCGTAGAAAATTGATAGTCTTTATTATTATTTTTTTTAAAAGAAGAATCTAAGAGTTATTCTACAATGGTTCTTTGTTGATAAGATGGTGTGTTCATTCAAGTGTCTTAGCAAAACGGGTGGATTGGGGCATAGCTCTAAGCATGGATCACAATAAATTTACATTACATCATGAAACCATCAAAGACACCCCTCAAATTCCATCATCGATACCATCCCTAATGTCAACATCGATACCATCCCTACTTTCAACATCGATACCATTACTACTGATGACATCGAAACCATTCCTACTGGAAACGTTTTTACCATCCCTGCTGCCACCATCGATACCATCCCTACTGCCACCATCAATACCATCCATATTTCCACCATCGATACCATTCCTACTGCCACCACCGACACCATCCCTACTGACAACATTGATACCATCCTTACTGACAACATCGACACCATCCCTAGAACCACCACCGACACCATCCCTACTGACAACATCGATACCATCTTTAATGCCATTTCACAATGTGAAATAATATTCTCCAATTATCTGCTGGGCCATAGACATCTCTGGCTCATCTCAAGTGACACAGTTCCGTGGATTCTGCTCAAAGGTAGTTATCCTACTTATGCTGGTTGACAAACCGGATTATTCCTTTTCAGTTCACATTTTAATTTTGGTATAAAATCGTTATCGCATTAAAGGAAAGAGTGATAATTAATCTATATTTACAATTTTTCTGTTACTAAATCTAAAAGAAAAAAAGCCCCCCCCCCCCTTTTTCACAAAAAAAAAAAAAAAAAAAAAAAAAAAAAAAAAAAAAAAAAAAAAACCCCCCCCCCCCCTTTTCCCAACCAAAAAAAAAAAAACAACAACAAAAAACAAAACTGATTATACAATTTATATTTTACGTTTAACTATGAGATTGAAATATTTATTTTAGGCTCATTTTCAAATAATGCTTGTAATGTTTTTCTCTTCAAGGTCGACTTCTGTGTTGTTCAAGAACTAATACTTTTTAGATACAAAGCAAAATAAAACACGAAATTAATGAAAAAAATAGAAGATAGCCCACCCCCCTTCCACCCCCACCCCATCTAGAAAGGAAGTAACATGACGCGACTGAAGACCAGCACTTAAGATTGAACTTTTTCCACTTAGTTCATTTCTCAGTTTGCATGCCTCTTACAAAAAAATATTGCTTAAACAAAAAAATAAAAAATAAAAAAATAAATGAATTCTATTACGGAAGTGATTATGTTTCCACAGTAGTGGAACTGGGTGACACTTTAAACAGGCGATGAGGATGTTCATAAAATGAACGTGGTAAAAGTGAACGTGGCAAGAATGATGAATTTATTATGCTCACATACGAGGGTGTTAGGGACACCCTCAAAGGTCCGCAACATGAATCGTCATCAGGCCTCACATATTGTGGTAGATCGTCGGCTGCCCCTTCTCTCGACACCTTCCACTGTAGAAGCGGACATACATGACAGCGTAGAAGCGGACAGACGTGACAGCGTAGAAGCGGACAGACGTGACTGTGTTATTGTCCGACTATTCGGTCAAGGTTTCCTTCTACAGTCAAAGATTCTACCAATAAGCAATCATCCCTGATCAAGATAAATTAACTCCTTAATGAATGAGTAAAATCTATTTATATGTGATTATTACATAACGATTCTTTTCTTTTGTTAAAAATTCAAAATTTATTCCCTGTTTTTCAAGTAGATTTTTGGGGTGCAAAGTACAGTTATTGAAATGAACAGTTTCTGGAATGAATAGATATGGAGTGAAATGGCTTTCGTGTTGCTAAGTACCTTTGTGAAACATGCCCCCCCCCGGGGGGAGGGGAACCTGAGCTGGGACAATACTTCCAGCAACTCATCCGCGCTCTTGCTCATTGGCACGTCATCGTGTGCTTCCATTTTTTAGTTTACTTTTAAAAAAAAACAACAAAAAACCGTTTTATTTAAACAGCTTTATTTAAAAAGTTTTATTTGAACTGTTTTATATGAACAGATTTATTTGAACAAATTTATTTGAACATAATTATTTGAACAGCTTTATATATGAAAAGCTTTACCTGAACAGTTTTATTTGGACAGTTTTATTTGAAGATAGTTATTTTAACAGCTCTATTGAAAAAATTTTATTTGAACAATTTTTTGAACATATTTATTGAAACAGCTTTATTTAAACAGCTTTATTTGAACAGCATTTTTCGAACAACTTTTTTGAGCAGCTTTTCTTTTTGTGCAGCTGAGTATATACATTAAAATCCGCAGGATCAGCTCATTTTTATAATGAAAAGAAAAACAAATCTACTTCCTGAACCATTCCCCCCCCCCCCCTCTTCGGGTGTACTGCCATTCAGCTTGTTAAACCACCCAAACCAGACCCAGACACAAACCAAGATTTTAATATTTCAGAGGTAACAGTGCTCTGTAATTGGGTTGTCTTCATAGACACACTGGGTTTTTTTTTGTTTTTTTTTTCTTTCTGATGTCTAGCCCTGCAGGCTTTTATGTTATTTATATTATAGATGAAGGGGAAAACAAAACATTTTAATCCAGCGGTTCTCAAAATTTTTTCGGCCACCGCCCCCTTTGCACCATATACCCATCGCTAGCACCCCCTTGTTACCCCCACCATTTTTTTTAAGCAGGTCAAAAGTTAGCACAAAAGGTTTCAGGAAGAATACAACACAATAGAATATCAAAGTTTGTGTACAATGTCCTGGAACTTTTGATTTAAGTCATCAATGAATTTAAATATTTCCAAAGCTGTATTCTTTAAAATAATGCGTATGTAAATTTTAAAAAAAATGGATTTACTTTCCCATCTAAATATTCAAGAAAATATTACAAGAAGATATATTACATATTGAATATAAAATATGAGATTATTAAACGGACGTTTCGGCCAGATGCCTTCTTCTACAGACAACACAATGCAAATAAAAAAACAGATACACATAAAATAAAACGTATGCTTTCGAAGATCCCAATAAAGTCATGGAGCTCAATGCTCAGAATAGGAAGCGATGTATATTATTGTTGGAAAACGGAAGTTAAGTTGTTCAAACTCAGAAAATGCATCCCGCATTGGTGTGTGCCGCTTACTGTCACGGCAAAAGAATTTAAGCATCATTAAATAAAAATTTTCAACAGCCAAATTTGAGAAGAGAAATGGAGAGAGATGTATTTCGTCGTCACAGTCCATGAAGGCAAACCAAAGAAGCAAATAAAGGAGAGAATTGAAGCAAGGACGCAGCTTTGTTTGACTCCGCTGCTGACTGGGAATGCCTCAGAGACAGCGCCATTGAAGGGTACTGTGTTGTGCATAAACAGCGCCATCGAAGGGTACTGTGTTGGACAGAGACAGCGCCATCGAAGGGTACTGTGTTGGACAGAGACAGCGCCATTGAAGGGTACTGTGTTGTGCATAAACAGCGCCATCGAAGGGTACTGTGTTGGACAGAGACAGCGCCATTGAAGGGTACTGTGTTGTGCATAAACAGCGCCATCGAAGGGTACTGTGATGGACAGAGACAGCGCCATTGAAGGGTTCTGTGCTGTGCATTTTTTTGTGAACGACTACACGATTGCAAGCATTTGTAGAGGACAAGCAATTTTATGTAAGATAATGAACAGGCCATTCTAGCTTAAGGAGTGGAATGCCTTCGACAGATCTATGAAAGCAATGGAAGATGCCCATACTGCCCCGTAAACTTTCCTGCAACCAGTGTAATGAGAATGTCATGTTTATAGCTGAACAACCACATCGGAAGCCACAGTGGGCCTCTGGGTAGATCTGGTTAGCCAGAGTCGGTAAGCACTGAAGGGTGACACGGAAGGACTTCTTTCCAACCCAGCGAAGGAGAGAAAATCATTGGTATTAATTACTATTGCCGCGGTCACCTTTATGTTTGTCCTGTGTTACGATGCTGGCGTCTTGCATCTTCTGGTGAATGTGATATGCTTTCCCCAACACAGACAGATGAGTTCATGTAAGGGCTGAAGTAATATTGGTTTTACAATTTTGAGGACTTCCAGAGGAATGCCTTCAATCCCTAGAGCCTTCCCATCAGCAAGGTAATCAATATCTTTTTTTCGAGCTCCTGTAAAGTTGTCTCTTCATTCGGTTATTCCTTTATTCAAAAGACTGATATAGTATCCAGTGTGGTCTCAGACATGGATATTTGTGTAAAGCATTGTATACTGAATTTGCTGAAGGGTAATGTTAAATAGATTTCTTATGGAACTATGTAAAGTGGATTTGTTGTAGAACAATGTAAAGGGGATTAGCACTAGAGCTATGTCCGATCGAAACAGGTGGATTTTTGTGTACATTGAAAGAAGAGCTTTGATTGTAAGGAAGACAGACTCTGAGTTGAAGATGAGTTTATTAGCAGCCTCTACCTTAAACAGTATCTAACTTTCAATTTGAATGCCATTTCATCACGATGATTGAGGACCGTTGCCCCCAGCTGTCATCCATCCCAGAATTCCCGATAAATCTCTGACTACTTACAGTACTATACACCACGCCCCCTCCTCCGCCACTTCCGGTCACACAGGGATGGGAGACTACTCGATTGGAAAATGAATTTCTAGCTATGCTGTGTTATCTCCTCCTGTCATGAATCTCTCATACATTCTAGGTCAGTCCAACCAGAAAATCAATACACTGTACTTGCCTTTATTCAAAACTCCGTCAATTCCACTGAGAAATGTTGGCATTCCCCCCCCCCCCCCCAGAAACATTGTGCATGGAACATTTAGAAAAAAAAAATGAAATGCTTAGAGACATTAACTAGTTTTACATTATTACATTCGAATGGTTCCTATTCATTTGCAGCTGTGCTTCGCTTTTTTTAAAGTATAACTTAAAAAACCCCCTAACAAATCTCATACTATGTAAGGCAGTGATTCTCAAGAACGTTTCTAAATCGACAAATGAGTATCACTATTAACTCCAAAATTTAGTTAGTCCGTAATCCTATTCAATGACTGTGACAGAAAAAAAAACAATAACTGCATCATTGCATAAACGTCTCTTCTGAATATTCAGTATCGGCCGCCTACGGGGGAACCTGCGCGCTGTGTTCTTACTATTTAGAGGAAATCTCACTTGAAATATTGGATGAAGTTCCAAACACGATCCAAATTGCCACGTCTGCGTGTTTGAAACGTGTACGTTATAAATACACTGGTTATCTACCAACCGCTTTGAAAATCTCCATATTTTGCAACAGTCCTTCCTCCAAGGCCCCGTTTTCTCCTCCAAAGACCTATTCTCTCATCGACAGTTCCATTTATCTCCCCCACACCCACATTCTCTCCTCCAAAGCCCCATTCTCTCACCCAAAGTTCCATTCTCTCCTCCAAAGCCCCATTCTCTCACCCACAGTTTCATTCTCTCCTCTAAAGCCCCATTCTCTCACCCACAGTTCTATTCTCTCCTCTAAAGCCCCATTCTCTCACCCAAAGTTCCATTCTCTCCTCCAAAGCCCCATTCTCTCACCCAAAGTTCCATTCTCTCCTCCAAAGCCCAATTCTCTCACCCACAGTTCCATTCTCTCCTCTAAAGCCCAATTCTCTCACCCACAGTTCCATTCTCTCCTCCAAAGCCCCATTCTCTCACCCCCAGTTCCATTCTCTCCTCCAAAGCCCCATTCTCTCACCCACAGTTCCATTCTCTCCTCCAAAGCCCCATTCTCTTACCCACAGTTCCTTTCTCTCCTCCAAAGCCCCATTCTCTTACCCCTAGTTCTATTCTCTCCTCCACTTCCCCATTCTCTTACCCATAGTTCTATTCTCTCCTCCAAAGCCCCATTCTCTCACCAACAGTTCCATTCTCTCCTCCAAAGCCCCATTCTCTTACCCATAGTTCTATTCTCTCCTCCACTTCCACATTCTCTGTAACGTGACTATTCTCCGCTCACACATTCTCATTTTTGTGTGTTTCGTCCTTAGCTTATAGTTTTTGAAACAGACACACGCAGAGGGGTAGCGTCGTGGGGGCAGGGGGACAGATTCCCCGGGCGCCAGCTAGTTAGGGGCACAAACATGTGCTTTGATATTATTTTATTTATGAAAATAATGGGTTTGAGAGTTGAAAAAAAGAAAAAGGGGCGCTTTAAAATGGATCTTGTCCCCGGGCGCGAATCTTGTCCCCGGGCACCAAACACCCTCGCTACGCCACTGGACACATGCACCTTGTACCACATACCAACCCTCCCATTTCAATGAGAGAAAACATCGAGTTCATCCCCAAGCTGCCAAAATGTCTCTATCTCAATTACGGCAGATCATAAGTTTCATCATATTTACAACAACATTCCTCTGCAATTTTCTGATTACTTCTGACATTTCTAACTCTCATGATGGAATGCTCCTTTCCAATAGTGAAGTGAGAATCTCTAAAATGAATGCATCAGATGTAAAAAAAAAAATCATTAAAAATTCAGCATTAAAAAAATTTCTCATAGTAAAAAAAAACCTATCAGAAAGGAATAGCATGAAGAAAAAATCCTTACACGATAAGAGATTTCTAGAAAACTCAAATTTGGCCTGGGCCGTTGTAAGCAACAGTGGGTAATGGGAAAGTGTCGTAAAAAAGAAATTATATGACTGTGTTCCCCGTGTATAACTGTGTAGATAAATTAGATAGCTGTATGGATAAATTGTGTGTCTGTGTGGGTTGATTCGAGAGAGTTATGCTTACATTGGATGGCAGCTGTGCGTGTAAGGTGAATGGCTGTTTGGGTACATTGGATTGCTGTGTGGGTACATTGGAATGCTGTTTGGGTAAATTTGATTTGCTGTGTGGGTAAATTTTATGGCTGTGTGGGTCAATTGCATGTATTTGTGGGTAGATTGGAGAGCTCTGTGTTTGTGAATTTAATGGTTGTGTTGTTATATTTGATTGATGCGTGGTTATTTGTGATAGACGTGTGGTTATATTTGATGGCTGTGTGGAAACATCTGATTGATTTGTGGGTAAATTTGAAGGCTGTGTGGGAATATATGATTGCTGTGTGGTTGTGTTGTTATATTTGATTTACCTGTGGTTATATTTGATAACTGTGTGGGAACATTTGATTGATGTGTGGCAAAATGGGATTGCTATGTGGGTAGATTAGATAGCTATCTCAAGACTCATGTATGATTGAGTGGCTCCATTCGTTATTGGTAAACTGCCGAATTTCATGGGACGATAGCATAGCAAGGCACCGATTCAACTGATCTGACTTAAGGCAAGGCACCTATTCAACAGATATGACTTAAGGCAAGGCACCTATTCAACATATATGACTTAAGGCAATACATCTATTAAGCAGATATGACTTAAGACAAGGCACCTATTCAGCAAATATGACTTAATGCAAGACATGTATTAAGCAGATATGACTTAAGGCAAGACATCTATTAAGCAGATATGACTGAAGGCAAGGCACCTATTCAGGAGTTATGGCTTAAGACAAGGCACCTATTCAACAGATATGGTTTAAGGCAAGGCACCTATTCAACAGATATGGCTTAAGTTTTCTCAATAAAGATTGAAAGAAGGACGCATAATGCTAAGAATAATCAATATTTTGAATAAATGAACAGCCTTTAGCTCCAAACAAACAGGTGGGGGGGGGGGGGGGAATGTGGGCGCTAATGGCCGAATTATACGCCCAGATCGGGCCGTCGGGTTGAGCCAACGTTTTGTGATATGCATGGTTGACAACGGGACGTGGCACGTTAGAGGCTGCATTTGAATAATAGAGGAAATGTGGGTAAATGAGAATACAAAAATACAGACACATAGGGAGATAACGCGGCAGTAGAGGAATGTGTTGTAAAGTGGAGATCTAGATAAAGGAATGATTTGGGATGTTGCGTGAAAAAGAATGTAATGAAGATGACAGGGGCATCAAATGGTGGAAGATCAGGGGGTTCATAACTTGTGTTCCATGGACCATGGGTGTAAAGGAAAGAGGGTGGGGGTGTTCCGTTAGCTGAATTTCCTTAGACGGTGTATCGTAAGCATTTAAAATGTTTATCATAAGACATTGTCCTTGATCTGCAAGTGTGTCAGTGAACCTAAGAGGTCCTTGACCTGCAAGGGTGTCTGTGACCCTAGGCGTCCTTGACCTGCAAGGGTGTCTGTGACCCTAGGCGTCCTTGACCTGCAAGTGTGTCAGTGACCCTAGGGGTCCTTGACCTGCAAGTGTTTCAGTGACCCTAGGTGTCCTTGACTTGTAATTTTCTCAGTAACCTTCTGTCTTATTGGCAAAGTGAGTGCATCTGCAAAACAGATTTAGGAGCCCTGTTTTGGATGGAACGATTGTGCCAAGTCATGGTAGGATAGACTATCGATTGAGATTGGCCATTGGACAAATACAGACGGGCCTGTGTAGAGGACATCACGTCAAAATAGAAATGGACTTTAAACCAAATATCTAACACCTTGAAGTAAACTAGAAACATAACTAATAGTCACCAACAAGTAAATAACGTATAATATCCACACACAAAATACAACTTTTAGTAATTTCTAAGTAGGAAATCTGTAAGAATAAGGGGAACTCGGGTGGGGGGGGGGGCAAAGTAGGGTGGTACACATTCGATAAACATGAGTAACGGAAGGTTTGTATTGTCTTGATCTGATGGAATGAGATGTCAGAAATGTGATGATAAACATGAGTAACGGAAGGTTTGTATTGTCTTGATCTCATGGAATGAGATGCCAGAAATGTGATCGTATGCACAAGGATATCACGACATAAGGCCGGGAACAATGAAGTTATCTAAAGGTCTTGAAACGGACGCTTGCGAGTACTGTCCACATCTTTTGCATTCTCCACAAGCTTCATGTTGTTGTTTGTTCTACCTTTCCCCGCAAATCTTTTGGAGCTTAAATGATAGTTATTTTTAATTTGAAAATATTTGTTTTCCTTATTTAAACATAAATTTAAAAATGGTATGATTATCAATATCTTTTCTTTTTTTTTTTGGGGGGGGGGAACTCTTCCGTTTTTTTTTCCTTCCCTGGTTTGGGTAAAAATATTTTTTTTTTAAATAGAAAAAGAAACAAAAAATAAAAATCAGCAGCCTTGAACACAAAATTAATTATTATTTAAACATAAATTTAAAAATGGTATGATTATAAATTTCTTTTCTTTTTTTTTTTGGGGGGGGGGAACTCTTCCGTTTTTTTTTCCTTCCCTGGTTTGGGTAAAAATATTTTTTTTCTAAATAGAAAACGAAACAAAAAATCAAAATCAGCAGCCTTGACTACAACAGTAATTTAGAAATACATTTAAATAAATAGTTTAGTGCATCAGCTTGCAAAATCCTAGTTATAATATATAGATAGGTGCAAATGTAGATATTGGAATTGTGTTTGTCATGTCAAAAGTAATTAATGTACTGTTTAATCATTTTGGGTGAACCTATTTGTACCTATTGGGTAGCAACTTCCTCCCGGTTGGGTAGCTACTTCCTGCACAAGAACAATCTTTCTTTTTTTTCTTTTACATAGACCATATATTACTTTAATTTCCCTTTTTTTCCCTGACAGTATGATATCTATGTTAGCGCTATCAAAATTTGGGCATCTCTTGTCCCATTTTTTGAGAACCACTTGTCATTATCTGAGTAGCAACTGCTCAATGTGCATATCTGATATCTCAGAGTCAGAAAGCCCTCTACAGCAGAAACAATATAGCGACGAAATCATCATGGAATCCTCTCACATCTTCGTGACTTTGACAATAGCTGGAGGCAAGACCTGTACAAAACATTACGCATGTGCTTGAATGTGGGGGTGTGCGGGCAGGACGTGTGTGTGTGAGAGAGAGAACGAGAGATGCGGGGTGTGTGTGGTTGGAGAAGGCTGTGAAGGCCACGGAACAATTGAACTCAGATGAAAGATTGGCCACGCAATAAAAGGGAATCAATAACTTGAAATAAACAACCCTGGCCAAACAAACAGTGAGGGGGGGGGGCAGGGTAGAGGGGTGGGGGGGAAACCAGGGCGAATTATTCACCACGGAACAATTGAACTCAGATGAAAGATTGGCCACGCAATAAAAGGGAATCAATAACTTGAAATAAACAACCCTGGCCAAACAAACAGTGAGGGGGGGGGGGCAGGGTAGAGGGGTGGGGGGGAAACCAGTGCGAATTATTCACCAGGATTGAGCGGACGGTTTAGGGGTGTTTGAAATGTTATGGGACGGGGTGGGGGTGGGGGTGAGGGGCTCAGTGACCCAACCTTTGAGATATCAAGGAAGTTGACGATACCAAGTTAAGTTGGGGGGTGGGGGGGGTCAGTAAAATTACTGAAGATACAGAGTGTAGTAGGGTGGAATTGACTTAATTATTAGATAGTGTTATTGGCAAAATGTTACATCAATAGTGATTCTATGATTATCAACTGTTTATTGGTGATGCTTTTAGAACCCAGGTTATAGGCTTTTAGCACTCCTGGTAAGGGTATGAAGCATTTAGCAGCATCTAGATTATTAGGCACTTAGCACCAAGGTTATGAAGCACTTAGCACCCAGGTTATGAGGTTAGAAACACAGATTGCGCTCACAGAGACCATTTAGATCAGCGCCACATTGCTTTTTAGAACCAGCTGTGCACTTCATGGTTTGTTGGAAACAGCTGTGCACTTCATGGTATGTTAGGAGAAGCTGTGGACCCCACAGTATGTTAGAAAGAGTTGTGCACTCCTTAGTATGTTAGAACAAGTTGTGCACTCCATGGTGTTGTAGAACCAGGTGTGCACTCCAAGGTAAGTCAGAGGCAGCTGTGCACTCCATAGTATAATAAAAAAGCTGCGCACTAAGTGCCTCGTTGTGGGTTCTTTTAATTGTCGCAGCTGCCAGATCCAAATTAAAAACTCATAAAGAACTTAGATATAGAAGAATAATTGTGTTAGAACAAAGACGAATGTTGGGTCATGTTAGTGTTTCTTATAGGAACTGTAGCCCTATCTCATAGGAACTGTAGTCCAATCTTATAGGAACTGTAGCCCTATTTTATAGGAACTGTAGCCCTATCTTATAGGAACTGTAGCCCTATCTTATAAGAAATGTGGCTCTCTCTTATAGAAAATGTGGCCCAATCTCATAGAAAGTGTGGCCCTATCTTATAGAAAATATGGCCCCATCTTATAGAAAATGTGGGCCCATCGCATACAAAATGTGGCTCAATCTTAAAGAAAATGTGGCCCCATCTTAAAGAAAATGTGGGCCCATCTTATAAAAAATATGGCCCCATTGTATAGAAAATGTGGCCCCACCTTATAGAAAATGTAGGGCACATTTTATAGAAAGTGTTGGCCCCATCTTATAGAAAAAGTGGCCGTATCTTATAGAAAATGTTGCACCATCTTATGGAAATGTGGCCTCATTAATTAGAAATGTAGCCCCATCTTTTAGAAAATGTGGCCCTATCTTATAGAAAATGTGACCCCACCTTTTAGAAAATGTTGCCCTATCATTTAGATCCTTTTTTACAAGCACAATGCAACAAACATTTCTTTAAGCTATTTTTTTTTTTTTGTAAAAACTCATAATCACTGACTTGTGCACATTAAAGTTTAAAACAACCCACAATTTTCTACCAAGCTTTCCATTCCATAACCTTTGAAAGCTTTAAAAAAAGACACAACAAAAAGATCACCTGAATATTAAAAAAAACAACAACAACTCAACTCGTATCATGTAGAGAACTAATCAAAACTCTAACATGGTCAGGTTAGCGATACGAGATATTCCCTGAAATATCTCCAGATTCAAAGGGGGAAGAACATAGTCTTTCACGTAAAGATGCATCGGGTTAAGGCGGATTATAGAAACATTACAGATGGATATTGTAAGTTAAGATCATGCAAGAAGTCTAATGTAATCGGCGCACCCGGCCATCACAGCAAATACATGCAGTGGGTAAAAAGATGGCAGCTATAGGGATGCCATTGGTTTTATTTCTTAACGAAATAGTCTCTGGCTTGTTTGTAAAATACTTGTAGGCCACTCTTAAGTATTATTAAAGTAGACATTATTTTTAATTGCATTGTTGTTACAATGCAGTGTTCATCTGTTCAGGGATCATCCTAGTTTTAGAGGCATTGTGAATAACACTGGGACTTTTGCCTGGCTTTAATCCGGCATCCCTCACTGCAATTACCCCATAGTGTTTTGTGTTACGTTTCATCTCATAGTGGTATGTGGTACCTATCATCTTATAGTGGTGTGAGATACGTATCATATGATAGTGGGGTATGGTATGTATCATCTCACAGTGGTGTGTGGTACGTATCACTTCATAGTGGTTTGTGGTACGTATCACCTCATAGTGGTGTGTGGTACGTATCATATTATAGTTGTGTTTTATATCTGACACATCTTTTATTATTGACACCAGTGACGTCGCATGGTGTATCATAGTGGTGTGTAGTACATATCACCTTATAGTGGTGTGTTCGTATCTTGATGCGAGTCTGTCAGGCAATTTTCTGTTCTTTAGCTATTTATTTATCATTACGAATGGGCTACATTTCTAAACACATTACACGTAGCTGTGATTTGGAATATCACAAACTCTTCTTTAAAAAATATTAAAATAATGATTGTTTAATTACATGAATTATTTAGTAATATACCTAGGTAACCCCCATAAGTCATACACCTATGTCATACAGCTATGTAATACATCTTTGTCATACACCTATGTCATACATCTAGGGAATACATGAAACACACATTAAAGTCATATTGTACAGAAAACAAAACGGTTCTACGTGTACCAAGTCCAAGACAATACAACGATTAGGGATGAGAATAGTTTATTAAAATAAAACAACAACACATTTATAAATTGTAATCCTTGCAAAAATAAATGGAGATAAAAGTTCTAAGAATGTGATTCATTGCAAAAACAAAATTTAAAAATCGACACTTTTACAGCCTATACACTATGTGATTAGAGAACGTATTCTGCCTACACTATGTGATTAGAGAACGTATTCTGCCTACACTATGTGATTAGAGAACGTATTCTGCCTACACTATGTGATTAGAGAACGTATTCTGCCTACACTATGTGATTAGAGAACGTATTCTGCCTACACTATGTGATTAGAGAACGTATTCTGCCTACACTATGTGATTAGAGAACGTATTCTGCCTACACTATGTGATTAGAGAACATATTCTGCCTACACTATGTGATTAGAGAACGTATTCTGCCTACACTATGTAATTAGAGAACATATTCTGCCTACACTATGTGATTAGAGAACGTATTCTGCCTACACTATGTGATTAGAGAACGTATTCTGCCTACACCATGTGATTAGAGAACGTGTTCTCCCTACACTATGTGATTAGAGAACGTATTCTGCCTACACTATGTGATTAGAGAACATATTCTGCCTACACTATGTGATTAGAGAACGTATTCTGCCTACACTATGTAATTAGAGAACGTATTCTGCCTACACTATGTGATTAGAGAACGTATTCTGCCTACACTATGTGATTAGAGAACGTATTCTGCCTACACTATGTGATTAGAGAACGTATTCTGCCTACACCATGTGATTAGAGAACGTGTTCTCCCTACACTATGTGATTAGAGAACGTATTCTGCCTACACTATGTGATTAGAGAACATATTCTGCCTACACTATGTGATTAGAGAACGTATTCTGCCTACACTATGTAATTAGAGAACGTATTCTGCCTACACTATGTGATTAGAGAACGTATTCTGCCTACACTATGTGATTAGAGAACGTATTCTGCCTACACTATGTGATTAGAGAACGTATTCTGCCTACACCATGTGATTAGAGAACGTGTTCTCCCTACACTATGTGATTAGAGAACGTATTCTGCCTACACCATGTGATTAGAGAACGTATTCTGCCTACACTATGTGATTAGAGAACGTGTTCTGCCTACACTATGTGATTAGAGAACGTATTCTGCCTACACTATGTGATTAGAGAACGTATTCTGCCTACACCATGTGATTAGAGAACGTATTCTGCCTACACCATGTGATTAGAGAACATATTCTGCCTACTCCGACCATTATATGACAATGAAAATAATTTCACGATTAAAAACTATTCATTTTTAAACATTAACACTGTTTTTTTATCAATGTAAAAAGTCCGTATATTCTAATTAAACAAATGAATTAGACACTTAGAACGGTACAATATTTAAAATAAATTTAAAGAGAGAAAAAAGTCTTTACATTTGTAATTTAAAATTAAAAAAAAAAAAACACGTACACATGTAACTAAAATTAAGTCCTATAAACACACTATGCACAATATTCACCCCTTACCTTGGGTTTTTCTCGTCTCGAACTGCGGCAGCATTGAAAAGGGACGTGGAAAATTTTCGCAATCTCTTTGACTCCGCCACCGATGGAGCTTATCGTTGAGGAGGCGATATCTCGTAAGCCCCTGCTGTTGGACTCTGCGCCCTGCTCGCTTTTCTTAATGCCGTCGATGACATCCGTCAGGACGGCGTCTCTTGAAAATGTGACTTTGGTCTGCTTCTTCACGACCGGGTCACTCGTTTTCGACTTTTGCCTGCTCTTGCGCCTGTCCAGCGATTGGGTCTGTTTGGTGAGGTCTGGCTTGTCGTCCGAGTACCTGGTCATGGCTGGGAAATCTCCTGCCGCGTCCGCCAGGTGGCTGTGTGTGCTCAGAGTGGCCCCGAGAGTGTACTCGAACACGGGGAGGCCTTCTAGGATATCCGAGGCGTCGTCCCTCACGAGCCCGACCAGGGACTCGGTGCTGGTTTGTGACGCGCAGCTGATCTTCATGACCCCGGTGGGGGACGAGGGTCCGGAGTACTGAACGGACTTTGACTCCATCGGCTGACCGATGACGGCGTAGTGCTCGAAACCGGACGTGACGTCACCGTGGACGTCGACGTTTGACCTGTAGTACCGCGGGTGGGAGCCGACGGGCTGGGATGTGATGACTTTGATGTTTTCGTATGGCGAGTCTTCCACGGCGGCCGGGAAATGCCTGAATTTGAAGGCGTTGTCCAGGGGATGGCCGTGACCGTTCAACGGGCGGATAACCCTGTCGTAGGGAATTTCGTCCTTGACCGTGGAGTACTCCCCGAATATGTAAGCGTCGCTTACATCACTCAGAGTCGACGCCCTGCCCGCTCCCGGGATCACTAGACCGGAAGTTGAGCTTTCAGAATCGTATGATCTCCTGTCGTGCACGTCATCAATCCTTGCGTAGTTTCCCCAGCATGCTGAGTCTGAGTTGAAGCTGGTAGCGGAGCCAACGTGGCCGCCATACTGCGTGGACACCACGTTGTCCGATCGGTCTAAATAAGGGAACGAATTCGTTCGGTTCGTAATGACGTCGTTTCGTTTATCAAGGGTGGACAGATGCGGGGTGGAACTGACCCATTTAGTTCTCCCCTGCGGCCGTATACCGTGCATATACGCGCTGGTGGCACTGTCGGACACTATGCTCGTAAAACTGGACCTAGCGTCATGTGGGTCGCGAGCTGACCTTTTGTCATGCACGTGTCTGATCCCAGACCGGAATGACCTTTCGGGAAGCGGAGGGCCGACATCCGGGTACAGTACATTGTCGTACACGTCCATGCTCTGCTGCATGGCGAAACCGGGGATCAAGTCCCGAGGGGTCACCGTTATGATGTGATCACTGACGTACCTCGTGGGGTCGCTGATCATATCTTCATTTATTACGGTGATTGCGTCCTGCTGTATGGCGACTTCTTTCAGCTTTTGCTCGCATTTCTCAATGGCTTCTCCAAAATTTGCATCAAATTCAGACTCGCTCATTACCCTTCCGTAACGTTTAGACTTTTCCGACTTTGTGCTTTGAGACGAGTCTAACATTTCTTCTTTTTTTCCTCCGGTGGCCCCTTCTCCTTGCCTTTTCATCAGTTCGTCCAGAACAGAATCATACATATTAATGGTCTCTTTATTGGCGTCCAGCTCTTCAAGTATCGACCGCCTTTTCTCCACTCTTTTATTTCTCTCGGCTTCAGCCCCCATCTTATCGGGTTTCTCTTCCAAGGCGTCCGTTTTGACACTTTCCGACCCGGTAACTTTCTGAAGATCTTCGCCTCCTGCCGTCTGGGTCAACGCCTCCTGCTTGTTTATCACGTCGCCACCCTTCACATCTGTGGCACCGGGCTTTATTTCCGCCTCTGCTAACAGCTCTTCGCGGCTCCCGGCAAAATTGCGATTCAGTTCGTGTTCGTTCACCTTCAGGTCCTGCACCATTCGCAACGGAGCTACGGGGCCTTTCAACATCTTCCCGGTTTCGCTTACGTCAGTTTTGTCGATGCTAAAGTTGAGACCGGCTCGGTAACTTTCGCTAACTTTCATGGGGAACATATTTTCCTCTTCCGTCATGGCACACCTTTTGTTTGCAATGATCACAGCCGATGGACGCCGCTCGGGTTTTTTCACCATGGCCGTGCAGTTCAGGTGAATTTTGAAATTCCCGCCGCAACACAACGAGAATTTTCCGTCCCCGTTATCACTTATTCCATTCTCCGGCGAGTCGGGACAGTTGACGGTTAGACTCATCGTATCCTGGTTTTCGGTCGACTCCGATGACAGCCTCTTGTATTCCGGTGGGCGTATGTCAAGCATGTCTGCCCCAGCCTTGTCACTGCCTGTCGTGTCCTTGTAGCCTGCTGCTTCCACCAAGGATATCTCCTTTGCCAGCTCCTCCAGCTTACCGTTGGTCTCGTCCCTATGTCCCTTCTTGCGGGTTTTCACCTTGACGTCGGGTTTATCCGAGGCAATCGCTGTGTCGCCTTTTTTCCCCACCTTCACCTCTTCGTAACCGGTGCTGAGAATTAGGTCACATGTCTGCTCATTCAACACTCCCAGTATTTTAGGAGATTCTGGCTCAAGCTCAGAGTCAACTGTCATGCTTCTCTGTGGAACTCCGTCAAGTGTCACATCTACTGTTTCTTTTGAATCTTTCTGTTGTGCTTCCTTTGAATCCAGATCAACACAATAAGGCTGGGACACCTCTTCACACACACTATTTAAGTTCAAATTGTTTATGACACCCTGTGTCGCTTCCGTACCCATTACTTCACGACTAACATCTGCATCCAGAATAATTTTCCCAGACTTGGATTCTGTGTCTGTGTGGGTCAGTATTGGTTCATCCTTCACATCAAAATCAATGAAATCGTGTCTACACATGTCCAAACTCGCTGACGTGACAGATGTTTCGGTGGCGTTTTCACTGAGTGTTGATGGGAACGTTACGATTTCCTCGCAAGCGTCTTGCTGCTCAGCGGCGTATCGAATAACAGATTCGAACCCCGAGTCTCCCATAGCACTCCCCGCTTCTTCAACCCGTTCTGATTTTTTTTGATCTAGTGGTGGCTCTGGGTGAACAGCGGAATCTGAGAAACCACTGGGTGAGCATGGGCAATCATCCATTTTATCGGATTCAACGTTGGCTTCAATCAGATTTTCAAACAAGTGCTCTTGTGTTTCTGTTTGAGATCCTGATAATGGGTCCGACGAAATCTCTTCACCGTGATCAGTTTTAATTGCAAATTCAGATGATGTGGAGTCCAGTATTGCGTTTGTGCCTGTCGATAATTGATCCTCGCTCTCTGCTTTTAAATCCCCCGGATCATGGTCATTGACCTTCTTACTTTTGAAACCTTTAAACAAAATGGCCGCCCTCGTGACTATGTCACAATCGGTTTCCGCCTCGGGTTCGACGGTTTCCGTGTGCAGTGTCTTCGAGCGCCACACACTGGCCGGGTTTGTCCGCTTCTTCCGCACGGTCTGCTCTTTGAATACTTCAGCAGCTTTGTTCAACAAGTCAAACGCATCCTCCTGTTCAAGTTTTGCTTGCGGGGACGTGCTCTCTGCTCCCTCGTCTTGAGATTGACTACGAGTGTGCCTCCCGCTGGTTGGCGGTGACTTGAACTTCTCATCTGGTTCCTTGTCCTTCTTTTTAGTAGTCATGTATTTAGTGACTGACTGCATCTTGTTCAGAACTTTACCAAATTTATTGAAAGCCGACCTCCTGTGTTTCTCAGCCTCGGCTGCTTTCTGCAACTCCTGCTCGGGGTTTTCGACCTTGAACGCCATGACGATGTTGTCGATGTCACTGTCGTCGCTCTCGCTTACCTCCTGCTTGTACTCCATCACTAGGGCGTCGATATCTCCGCCATCACTGTCACTGCTGCTGTCAGCCTTAACGAAATCGGCATTAACTTTATTAGTTTCCTCTTCAGGGGCGTCACAAATTTGGCACACCGCTGAATCCTTATTATTTATTTCTGTAGTCTCATGCACTTCAAAATCACTTGTTTCAAATACCAGCCCGTCCTGCAAAGGCTGCGATGACTTTTCTGTAGGATCAGTTTCACGGTTGGTTGTGGGGCTCTCTTTAATAATTTTAGATTCTTTTCCGACATCTTCGGGTGTTACTTTCTCTGGTGCGGTTCCAGTAGCATCAAAGCATGCAGCATCAGAAAGTCCGCTTTCAGAGCTGACTTCCCGAAGACACTGCATTGGCTCTAGGTACTGTTCTTCGTACGGCACAAGGTCTGGTGGTATTGCGATATTGACCTTAGAGTGAGCCTCTTTGATATGCTCAAGAAAGATGACCTCTTTTGGATACTCCACGGTTTCATCGGCGTGTGCTATAATTTCCCTGAAGCTTGTCGGCCCACTTTCACCTTCTGACTTTAAAGGGAATTTACCAAAAGCTCTGAGAGGATTTTGCAGTTTGTTCCTCACAAAACTAGTGAAGACTGAAGAATGTGTTGGTGAAACAACAGGCTCTTTGCTAGACTCGATTCTCAAATTCGGGTTTTCACTATCTGGTAAAGCACTGACATATGTACCAATACTCGTGATTAGAGAAATATCCTCATGAATTGAGTCTTTTGTTTTAACATCTTTTCTTTTTGATATTTCTTCACTCCTTCCAGAAGGCTGAACATCAACAGTTTGTCTTACAAAGTCGTCGCCAAAAGGATTCGACAACTGCGCGGCCCAATCATCATCACCCCAGGGCAAACTGTTACTCGAATAATTCTCAAAATTTGAGTCTTTGTTGCTGGAAATGTCAGATCCCCAAGGGTCAAGAGGTGGTTGGAAAAGATCCACCGATACCCCTTGTGCAACAACTTCATTCGCAGTAGTTGAAGATTTCGTGCCTGATAGGTCAACTGTTTTCTGTGGCTCGTTCTCAACGACTGATGACCGTTTGCCAAATGACGTAAATGAAGACACTGATCCAGATTTCTGGTTCTCGTACTGCAGTTTGGGTGTCGACGACTTAAACGTTTGAATCTCCTCCAACTGCGGACCGTCTGAGGGTAGAGATGACCGCCGGTGAGAAACATCAATGTTCTCGTCCACCGATTGGGACGACCACAAGATGGGTTGGTTTTTACCCAGGTTTTTCAGCATGATCATCGGCAGCGAACGGCGCCTCGTCTGTTCCAGCATGTTACGTCTCCTGAGATCGATGGACAACGTGTTCCTATTGCCCCGGTCGGGACCTCTGGACAGGCTGTCTCTCAACTTTACGTTAGTCACCGCGAGGCTGTCGCTGGACATGTTCACCAGCATGGAATCTGTCGACGAGCACTCGGCGAGAGGCAAAAGAACCGCTGTGACGTCAAAGTTTCTTCGCACCACTGGTTCAGGTTGGCTTTGAGACGGGGGAGCCGATGCTGATAGATCATCGGGTTGGTCCAGAGTGGAGCTGTCCTGGGAAAGATTGACCTTCATTGATTCTCTTGAAATACTGCCCCTTGACGAGTCTCCACTGCCCACTGATATTTTAGTTTGAAATAGAATATCCTTAGAAATACACGGCGAGTGGTCACCTCTTTCCGACGACTGCATGCTATCCACAAACGAAATCAATTCATCCTTACTCTGTTGATTCCGGATGTCATCGAAAACAGAATCATCTCCAGAGGTCTCGTCGAGATGTGTAGTACAATTATCATCAGCACCGAACCCAACGATATCATCTTGTTCATTCCATGTCGCTCTCTCGATATCCTCGTCCATTATAATATCTTCTGAACTCTTCTCGTCAACCTGAGAGACAGGTGTTAGCTCCCGTGTTTCCGTTCCACCTGCCCCCTGTTCCGGATCTGCAATGTCCTCCAGCGACGATACAGTTGTGCTGAACACCGCGTAGAAAGAAGAGCTAAATTTATCGTCCCCCGCCATAAAAGGTGACGTTTTCTCTTCGGAGTCCTCAAGCAACGAAAACGGACTAACGCTGCGTTCCAAACTGCCGATGTTGCCCTGGGCTAGTGTTGGGACTGCGTGTGACCGGAAGTCTAAATCTTGGTGAATGTCAAAAAGAAGAATCTCCGACTCTAACGGATTTTCAAGCTGTTCAGCGCCGAGACCAGGTACTGCTACGCTGCTTGGCGACGCACCGTTGCTCACGGCAGCCGAGTAAATGCTCGTCTGGCGTTGATCCAAGTCAGTGCTCCCAGGTTCTTGCACGTGTACCACGTTCACGTGTTTGGGCAATGGGACGTTTTGAAAAGGATCAGTCCACGGATCTACGCCTCCGGCAGGCGTCGGGCTGTCTCCCGTCTCTTCCAGCGAAGACCCAAAGTGGAAGTCGATACTATCACCAGAAATTGTTAGCACCGCGGTCGGGGCTTGCACTTCATCTCCGATGACAGTTACTGACACATCTTTGTCTTCATTTATAGTTGAACAATTTAACTCGAGAATGGATGTCACGTCTTTTATCTGATATACTGGTGGTGCGATATCAAACAACGGCGCTGTGCCGTTTGAGACAGGCGTGTCGTTAGATACAGCTGTGACAGGTATGAAGGAATTTTTGCCATGTATAAATCCAGGCGATTTGCCAATGTCCAGGCTCCTAGTCAACAGCGGAGGGATATCAAAGGAATCCTCACTAGACGCCGAGGTCTGACCTTCTGACAGCGACTTGCTTTGATCCTGTTTCCGATTATAATCCTCAAATCTAATGGAGGAATAGGGATCGAGTGGCCTGACCTCAGTGGTCTGACCTCCATCATCAGCATAACTTTTGCGCGAAGAGGGATCAGGACCGTGTCCCGGCGCTCTCACGCCGGTCGAGATGGGATCAGGCGGCGCTACAGATGTTGTTGTGACGCGCTTTTGTTGATCAGCTGGCCGACTGGGGTCGCCGTCATCCGGTGTCAGGTCAATTAAGTCATCACACGGTTTGACGCTGCCACGAAAATCGCCGGAAAAGCCTACGGGATTAATATGTTCATCTCTCGGTAACAGATCAGGAATTTGGCGTCCGGTACAATGATCTCCAGAGCTCGTATTTAAAACATCCACCTCATCCAGACGGTGGATCACCACCTGTTTTGAGAGAGGAAAAAGTTTTTCGAAATTTTCCAAACGCTGGATACTTTCTTCGATGGATTTCTGATTTTTCAAAAGAAATTCCTTTCGCTGCAGACGGGTCAAATCCGCATCAGAGTCGCTCAGTTTCTGGATACTGTCTTCGATCGACTGCTGGTTTTTCAATAGAAAATCGTTTAATCCGGTGAAAGCATATGATGAATCTTTGAAACACTTTCGGCCGCGCAGTCCCTTCTGGGATGTCTCGGAGTAGCTGTCAGCGTCATTTGTGCTTTTTCTCCGGGTTCTCGCGTCGAACAGCTCGTCCGAGTCCAGAAAGCCTTTGGAACGGTGCAGGAGGTCGTGACTTTGAGATTTCGTCGTTATCCCCGGGTAGGCAAGGCCGTACTTTTCCGCAATGTCCTGCTTGAAAGGGTTCGAGTCCGACAACAGCTCAAACTCCTGTGGCGTAAGCGGCGTGCTCTTCCTGCTGGCGTTGTCGTCGGTGCTCGGAGACTCCCTGCGAACTAAAGCTTTCACGTGGTCGGTGGAGAAAGGATCCCACAGGGGATCCACGCACGATCCATCTTGTTGAGAAGAGTAACGTCTCTCCATAGACGCCAGCTTAGTTTAAAACGATACCCCCTCTCTTACGAAAACAGCCCCGGCCGGGCCGTGCTCCTGAGTCTGCAAGCAGCAGACGATCGATGTATTGTCCAAAAAACGGCGGGTAGCGTCAGTCCCTCCACCCCAAAATTCGCGGGTGCGCCGCCGGTCTCATGTAAACAAACTGTCCATCGCTGATGGCGGCTCGGGCTTTTCAGGCACGGCCCATGATTAATGGTGATCCAGAGGCTAGCGATTAGTGTAATGGTAAGAGATTGTTAAATCATTTCATTGAAATATGTTCAAAAGTTTCAGTGAATCGAAGTCATTTTTTTCCCTAAATGAAGATTGTTTGGATTTTTGGAAGAAAAATTCCCGAGATAATCCATCTTTAGTTTTTATATTTGTGCACAGATATCGCAACATAAAGCCAATATCAAGAACTGTCAAAGATAAATGTTATCAGGACAGTTAATTTGTTTTCGATGATATTTTTAAGCTTGAGAAATCACCTCAACAGTTCTATGTTTGAATAAAAACTGAGCATGTTTAAATGGTGCGGCCACATTTGAATTCTCACCAATCATAAAAAATGACGACATCAGAGCAGTTTTCTAACACAAATATTGGAATAAATTTATCAATCCATTAATATTTGAAATGTTTTCAAACCAGCGCATCAGATTTTGCTTTATCAGGCTATTGAAATATTCACCTTGAAAAAAAAACTACTTTGTTTCACTAAGGAGTTCATATGGAAAACACTATACCAAAAATTGACTATTTCAAAGCCATAGTCGCTTAGCGTTGACTATTACAAGGATTTCGTCACTAAACAATGACTACTACAAATGATATCCATAATACCATCGACTTTCAAGAAGAATGTAACCATAACTTTCGAATATAACAAGGCACATCGATTATAACAATGTATACAACTATAACCATTGACCAGAAGCAGGCGTAAAGATGGCAGACGTCAAAATAGAAAAACGTTAAAAAAAATCATCACAAATTTTGGAAATAATTTCTGGAAAACAAACAAAGATTGAACACCACCAAAACCATCTGGTCTCTGCCTAAACATCACCCCACCTGGTCTCGTGTTAAAGTTCAAGTTTAGACAGTGGATCTCACACTTTTATCGTAGGCTATTTTATAATCGTGAAACACTTTATTTATCTAAATGTGCACGCATTTTTGAATCCGTAGCAGCATTAAACCATGGGGACGCGCTTTAGTCAAAACAATCACAGTTGTAACCAAACAATCTAACATTTGGGGGTCACGTGATTATACGCCATCGCCGACTGTTGTATTAGCTTCTTTGAAAAACAAAAATCAACAACAACTGATAGTCCAGCACCTAAGGCAAGACAACACACTCTACAGCGGCCACACCAAAACAATTGCACTATTTGAAACAAGAATAACAGAGGTACAGAATACTCCATCTTTCCGGAAGACATACTGCTTGAAACAAGACGGCTTTGTATAACAACAAACAACTTGGAATTGAAAAACAAAAAGGGGGGGGGGAAGAAACTTGCCTTTTAAGCCTTAACCAGGTTATCGATTGGGGGGGGGAATAAGGTGGGAGTGTTTTACTTGAATGGGGGCGACGAGAAAACATTGGAATGTTTTACTTGAATTCTGAGGTCTAGCGTGGAGTCGCACTGTCTAACATACCGTCACAATGTCACACGTGCGGTCACAATGTCATACATACCGTCACAATGTCATACATACCGTCACAATGTCATACATGCCGTCACAATGTCATACATGCCGCCACAATGTCATACATGCCGTCACAATGTCAAACATAACATCACAAAAAATGTCCAACATACAGTCACACTTTCTAACATACCGCAACACATTTTAACATGAAGTCACAATGTCTAACATACCGCTACAGTGTCTAACATAGCGTCACACTGTCTAACATAGCATCACACTGTGTAACATAGCATTACACTGTCTAACATGCAATCACACTGTCTAAAATAACACCAGTTAGTCAAACACACCGTCATAAGCTATGACATGTAGTCAAAATGTCTAAAGAACATTGACACTGTCTAATGAATGTCTACATCAATGTTTGTACAAGTGGTCATCAGCAACGCTCGTAAAAAGCCCCCACCACACCCCACCTCCCATAGAATGGTTTCGAAAAGTTCAATGTATCACAGCTGGTAATGTCCTCCAAAGAATTTATTATCACAGGAATCAGTGTATCATGCCTTATCACAGGAATCAGTGTATCACGCCTTATCACAGGAATCAGTGTATCACGCCTTATCACAGGAATCAGTGTATCACGCCTTATCACAGGAATCAGTGTATCACGCCTTATCACAGGAATCAGTGTATCACGCCTTATCACAGGAATCAGTGTATCATGCCTTATCACAGGTATCAGTGTATCACGCCTTATCACAGGAATCAGTGTATCACGCCTTATCACAGGAATCAGTGTATCACGCCTTATCACAGGAATCAGTGTATCACGCCTTATCACAGGAATCAGTGTATCACGCCTTATCACAGGAATCAGTGTATCACGCCTTATCACAGGTATCAGTGTATCACGCCTTATCACAGGTATCAGTGTATCACGCCTTATCACAGGAATCAGTGTATCACGCCTTATCACAGGAATCAGTGTATCACGCCTTATCACAGGTATCAGTGTATCACGCCTTATCACAGGTATCAGTGTATCACGCCTTATCACAGGAATCAGTGTATCACGCCTTATCACAGGAATCAGTGTATCACGCCTTATCACAGGTATCAGTGTATCACGCCTTATCACAGGTATCAGTGTATCACGCCTTATCACAGGAATCAGTGTATCACGCCTTATCACAGGTATCAGTGTATCACGCCAGGTTGTCAAGCACTTGCCATTATGTCCGGGTTTTCTCAGCTTTGTATTCGGAAAAAAATCTCATAAAGCGTGGGAAGCAAACACATTGGCAAAAACACTTCAAAAAGTGACTGGTAAAAATTAAATATTAGATTTAATTTATGATCAGGAAAATTAAAATTGTCTCCGATGAAAAGCAAGATTTATAACAAATTTTTTAAACATTGAATTGAATGCCATTTAGTTTACTATTCTTATCGAAATGCAGGTTTGTTGACTGATCGAAATGCAGGTTTGTTGCCTGATCAAATGCAGGTTTGTTGACTGGCATCCTAATCAGGATTCTAAACCAATTAATTTATTTTTGAGCCATCCACTCGCTGATTGTGAGGGCACCAACTATTTCACTAATTTTATGCTTCCATATGTGGTACTTTCTTTGTTTGGCCAAGCAGCTCATCTTAAAAATCTCACCTCGCATGTGGATAGTTTGTCTCTTGATACTTTTATTCACTTTGACATTGTAGCACTGCCGTTTGATTATCGGATGTAAGTAATGAAATTAAGAGAAACAACTATTTTGTCTTGTATTTAAGAAGCTTATAATAAATGTAAAACATTTAAATAATTTACTTAAAAGGGTATAATCTAATTATGGACTGAAATTTTTCCGTATATGTCAAACACTTCCATTTTTGAGACATGGCTATCCTCACAAAATGCACCATCTAATGTTTGGATTAAATGATTTTTGGGGACGAATCTCAAACTTGGGATTCTTCCTTCCAAAAAAACCCCCCACATATTATATAAAAGGGGTAATACAAAATGAAAACGAAACCCAAACACCATTTAAACCTAATGTACTTCAAAGCACTCGTATGCCTGGCACTGAACTATGCGATACTTTTCATAATGGGCAACTCCCATACACAACACAATGAAGTGGGGGTAGTTTATTGAAACGGTGCACGGTTTATTTCCATTTATTCAAATAATAGTTTTGCATTAAATATGAAATCTATGCTCGGGCTTGTACTTGGAAACAAAACAACAACTGCCAACACCTAAAGCATTATTTGCGTACACCTAGGGACCTGTCAAAAACACTTCCGAATGTTTAGCCTAAATGCAAAAAATGTTTTGTTGGAACTTCCATTGAAACCTCTGTATTCTTGTATAACTTTGGCTATTGTAAGGAAAATACAGTCTATAAACTCCTAAACTCATTTGTAACTTTCTCAGAAACTTAACAAAATCTGATTTCATAACATCTGAGGACAATCATAGACACTTGTAAAAAGATAAGCTACATAAAAAAGACATTTATATCATCTTAAAACCGGGTGGTCGAAGGAAAATTTTTGGGATGTGAAAAGGTTTCATGAGATGGCGCGTGTCGTTTGTGTCCCGTGGGGACTTCACCGAGACGCAACTTACACATCATTAGCCAGAATATGGCACTCGCAACGGTGAGACCCCGAGCGGGAATGTACAGCGCTGCCACTGAACGCCCATACAGACATGTGTCTGCTCTTACAAAAAGGGATATGGGCTTGGACGTCAATTTTCCCAGATAGCTTTCATAGGTTCTTTTAATGGCTTTGCTAGTTTGTCTTTTTTCTCATTCCAGGTAGACAAAGAATTCACGCAACCCGTGCGCAATGGGAAGCAATAAAATATCAGCTAGATTTTGAAAATACAATAAAAAAACAACAACAATAACATCAAATGGTTACATGCCGACAGGTGGGAATTTTTAAAAAAATATTTAAATTTAAATATTAAAAACTATACCGTATACAATGGAAAGCTAATACTGTAACAAATCAATGGCGGAAGCGTGAAGATGGCGATTGAAATATTTACGTAACACATTGTTCTGCTCCACTCTTTAATGATAAAAAAATGGAGCTTTCATCAAAATAAAAAAGTTATTTAATCAATCCAAATATCAACTTTCGGTTTCAGAAAACCCCGGTGATACACATTAAAAGCTTGTCATTGCAAGGTTCGCGCCTATGTCAGCTGACAACACAGGAAACTTTGTTATAGGACGATCAAATGCTTTGTAATGATGTCACAAATTACTACAAGACGAAACTAGAGTGCTTTGCCCTACTGTGACAAGTGACAACATCATAGTTACATAAGTACACGTGAGGTCTTTATCTCTTGTTGTTAAAGTTTGTTTAGGAAGAAACTAAAATAACCTTGTCTTTCTGTCCCACGTAACTGTGATAAGGGAACTAGTTTGTCCCACTATGGCAAGTTAATGAAACAAGGAACAATAAAGCAGACATGTTTTAGGTAACGAGAAGTTGTATTAAGCCCTGGCAAGGCTTACTTCTATCAGTAAACAAGGAGATGGCCGACTTGAGTTTATCTGGCACGCTCTTCGGAGCAATGCGGGAAAAGCCCGGCGAAAATCAATATCTCGCTCTGTCTTAAGTTTACACCGTACAGCTGGTCTGATCGGGGGGGGGGGGGGTTTTTGATGGTTGTATATCTTCAGACCGATGGGACCTGGGGGGAGATGGGGGTCGACAGAGAGTGAGAGATAGAGAGAGATAGAGAGAGATAGAGAGAGATAGAGAAAAAAGAGCGAGAGAGATTGAGATAGATAGATAGATAGATAGATAGATAGATAGATAGATAGATAGATAGATAGATAGATAGATAGATAGATAGATAGATAGATAGATAGATAGAT